>MJUU01005688.1:42286-106307 GCA_002080025.1 Modiolus philippinarum
GCCGACTCCGACCTGTCGTTGGGTGTGGGGTTTCCTCACCGTTCATGGAAGATCTTATGGTGGCTTTGAGTTGTTATTACTCCCCTTTGGGTCGTTGTCTCTTTGACACATTCCCCGTTTCCCTTTTTTTTCTATTCTTTTTGAGACCCAACTAAAAAAAATGATGTTTAAGATATTTCAATATCCACATGACAATCATTTTGTTGTACCAGCTATTAATGTCCATAGCAACATTACATTTATATGGAATGTGCACTGCATTGACAGCCAGGTAAGGTAAATAGGTATTGACAGTTCAGTTGTCAACTCAAATGGCAAACTCTGCACAAAAGCAAAGAAGGACATCTCAATATTCACAAGACAGTATTTTGTTCTTTTGATTGCAATGCAAGTGATTAAATCAACCACCTTTCTTGTATTTACTGGGTACCTAAGCTACATAAATGCCCTTAAAGACGTACATTACTCGGTCTGCGAACTACAAAATACAAAAGTTACTGTAAATGCAGAAAAACACTTAAAGCTCCTTTCTCCATTACTTATTGCAGTCAAAGTAATCTGTTTTCATGTTATCATTTAATAAATACTTAAAAATTGGAGTAAATCAGAAGTAAATCGCAAAATCTGAAGATTTGTTAGAATGTTTGTTGCCAGCTGAAAGTAACAACTGCAACAGTGTAAAAATAACCCTTTACTGCTCTCTTCATGATATGTTTAAGTCGGTGCACTATTTACCTGGTTTACCTTGTTCCGAGGTCTGCAGCCTTTAGGACCCTTCTTGATATGGCTTCTACTTCCGGTCGGTACCATGTTTTGATATACTAGTTTTTTCTGTATAAAAACTGAAAATTACATTCATATTTGGTTCGAGATAAAGATTTGGGTTTATTCTGTTAAAATCTCACTGATTATAACAAAAGAAGAGGAGGATAGACATATTTGTCGAATTTGGTGAACAACTGTCTCAGATAGCGGACTCTACAGTACATATGAATACTAATCGTGTGCAACCTTTAGCGTACTTATTTCTTTACACGTATGAATACGATATCTAGACATGCACCTTTATTTTGAAGACTTTGGACTTTGGAAATCAAAGCTTTACGATGAGAGTGGTGAATTTGACTTTCTTGTGGAAAAAATGTGTGAATTTTCTCAATGTACCAGGTTACCAATGGTCAAACTGCAAGATAATCTGATTAGCATATCAATACATTAGTTTTGATATTGAAATCAAAATTAAAGCGGATCGACATTTTCATATAAACTATTTAAATAAAAATAATAAAAGTATATGATATTTTTTACACTCCTCTTTTATACTAAAAAAACTTTTAGAAGAGAAAACACAACCAAAGCAAATGTACTAGAGACTAGGGTAAGCCCTAAACATTAACATACAGCACAATATACAATACCACATACGAAAAACGATTCGTGCGTTTTCAAAGACCGACCCTCGAGTCTGTACTCGGTCAGTCGACTTAAATATTCTAGACTCCTAAAAATACAATTCTCAGTAANTGTTAAAATATTAACACTAGTGTATATCAAATTAACACGTTGAAGTGTTAAAATTATTAACATGTAACATGTTAAAACTCCTGGAAACACTTAATTAACACTTAAACATGTTTAAAATAGGTTAAATGTTAAAAGTTTAACAGCTCACGTATTAGATAGTAATGGAATAAGTAGCATGTTTTATCGGCTTTTACTATTACGCTGATGTAAGGCATTTATCTAATACAATGCATTTTGTCTGTACTTAATTAAAAGACAAAAATTAATGAACTAAGTGCTGATTACAAATCCTGTATACAAGCCCAAAGATCTCAAAGTGCTGATCACTAATCCTATACACAAAACCAAGTACTCAAACAATGCCGATCACTCATCTTGCATTCAAGATCCAAGATGTAAACAAATTGCTGGTTACTCATACTGTATACAAGCCCAAAGATTTCAGCAAATTGCTGGTCACTCATCCTGTATACAAGCTCCAAGATCTCAGCAAATTGCTGGTCACTCATCCTGTATACAATCTCCAAGATCTCAGCAAATTGCTGGTCACTCATCCTGTATACAACCTCCAAGATCTCAGCAAATTGCTGGTCATTCATCCTGTATACAAGCTTCAAGATGTCAAGAAATTGCCGGTCACTCATCTTGTATACAAGCCCCAACATCTCAACAAACTGATACACAACTGTCATTTTTTTTTAGTCTTCCAAAAATGTTTTTGCTAGATCTGCACTGAAGATACATACATTCTCGAAATGGCCAACCCCATATGTGTAAAAACACAAAAAGATCTAAACAAATTAAACAAAGACTCAATCGGTATCATTATTACAAAGAGGCATATTCATATTTTTCAGTTTCCGGGAACTTTACAAGTCGAAATCCAGATATTGCATAAACCACAAAGTAACAACAAGAATAACGCTCATATCACTATATTATAAATTCCAATGACTATTGTGAAGAATATAATAACATCTAATTTTTATGCTTTAATACGGTAACTGTATATCATAATAACAACTAACACCTTTTTTATCAATAAGCTAGTCCAGTTTGAACAGTTTGGTTGAAAATATCACCAACAAAGTCAAAGTACTTGCGAATACTGCTGGATGTCAAATATATATAATGTACTACTATCAAAAGGATATTCCACAATCAAGAACGTTTAATGTTTGCATTATTTCCATCAACGTAATTTGTAAAAACAATTCACCGTCCAAAAATATGACAAGGATATCTTCATCTTTTTCTGGTAGCTGCATGGTCAACACAATAACTGTCCCCCATTTGTTTGATCTTTTAAGCGGATCAACTTGTGTGAATTTTCCCTCCAAACTTCTTACAAAAATTGCTGTCTCTGATAGGTCTGGCTATGATATAATATAACATGTATTCCAAAATATCCCTAAATATTTGCTTCTAATCCATCAATTCATTGAATGTATCAAAGAATACTGAACTCTGTTTCTTTTTAAACTTTTCTAGTGTTCTGAAAGAAAAATAAAACATTGTCATTTGTGTTTCATTTGTGTTATATGTAATACAGATCAATACATGTAATTAGATAATCCTTAGACCATACACTGGGTGCAAGCTATATACAGCACTGGGTGCAAGCTATATACAGACACCGGTGTTTCAAACCATCGGAAAAGGGCATTCGTCGGGTTCAGGGAATTTAGTGTTCCGGTAGATTTTCTGCCATCTTCGTCATTTGCTCCGAAAATCTGCACGAAATTTATATATTTTTCCCCAGATAAGGGGTTGGGCACCCCGGACTCCCACTTGGATTCGTAAAAGATATATATACTACAAAAATGACGATTGCATATCACATTTATCTACATTGATAATATATGCGTTTAAATAAAAACACCACTGTTATTTTTTAAACACATGCCGTGTTAAATCAGTACACATATATTTATTGTGTATTTGATGGGTACAGTTACTCATTATTACAATTTTGAAACAGAGCATCTAAATTATAACAATATTTAGATTAGATATTAATAAGATATGTAATTGTTGAATAGAACTATATACTCATTACAATTATGCAAGCATTCGACTGTCAAGCTGTGAATGATTTCACAAAATATAAAGTGTATTTCTTATCTTTGTGACTTCAGTCAAAGATAAGTATCGTATTCTGAAATTCACTGAAAAACAACATTAAAATTGTACACAACAAGTAAACATTAGAATAAGAAATATTAAAAACTTACCACTTTGCCCATGTTTCCCAGCAGAATAGTTTTTGCCATTGCTGTTGTCATCTCAAAGAACGCTTCGGCAGGCGGGAAATACACAAACATCCGGTATATCGCATTTCAAAATGACATGTATTTTATTAACGCCAAGTGTTAATAACTGCCGTTAGCAGATTAACGCTAGTGTTTGCTTTGGTAAATAGATGGTCATGATTAGGAAATCCAGTTCTTAGAAATAAATAATAAACCTATATTTTTTGCTTAACAGTAATCATATCTTAATCATTTTTGTCTTGATTGTATTTTTACGAATTTTCTTAGGCAATTCTAACAATTTCCTTAAGACTTGTAGTTTTTCATGCACTGTTCACCATTTGTATGCATCAAATAAAATGGTAAAATAAAACAATTCCGAAACTTAAGTTAAAAGACAGATTTACATATCATATACTACAGATAATATCAATATCTGTTAAGTACAGAACACAAGTATTATTTCTTTAACACCGTTAAAATTCTTTTAACACTTAAACACCAATGTATTTTAGTTTATAATGAATATTAACGCTGTTGTGTTTAAATTCTAACATATGTGTAAACAAAATAACACCTTAACATGTTAAGCATTAACATTCATTTTTACAGTGTAGAGGATTCCAACTACAGCGACATATGTTTGAAAGAAGGTGCTCACACTCCCCACCTTTTCCCTTCCCAAACCATCCTCAATTCCCTTAAATTCTTCCTTACTCCCAACCTGCACTATTCTCACCCTTTCCCATACTACTGTCTGCCAGCTTCCCTCCCCACGCCCCATCATTATCCTTCCCTAGTTCCACCACTTCTCATCCCCTTCCCCGTCCTTTCCTACCCCTCCCCTAGTTCCACTTTTGAATACTCTTCATCTAGTCCCTTACTTTCATAACTGCGCTCCTCTCCCATACTCCCATCATTTCCCTGTTTAACCCTCACTTTCCCCGACCTACTATAACTCTAGTCCCACCTTTTCAGATCGTCCGCCCAGTCACAATCTTCCCTCAAGCCCGACCATCCGGAAACCTTTCCCAACCCTCTTATTACTACCCTTCCCCCTTCCTCGATCCCTCCATAGATCTTTTTCCTAAACCACTACCCCAGTCCAAACCTTTAGACCCTGCTCTATTTCCATCCATTCCTAGATCCATACCCTATTTCTACCCTTCCCAAATTCCCTCCCCGCACGTACTTTCTCTGTTCCCCGTTTACTCCAGCTGATGGAGTACAATATAGAAATGCCAAAAAGATGGTGTTTAAATTGAGTTTGAACCCTGAACAAAGGAACCTTTTAACTTAAAAGATGTCCAACCAGGACCAAATTCCGTAACTCATTTAGACAGTCATATACAGTAAATATCAAATAAATGTTGAGGCATTTAAAAGAAAATTAGTGAAATGCAAAAGAAAAAGAGGCTCTCAAGAGCCTGTATCGCTCACCTTGACCATGGCTGACATAGATAAAAGACATTTCCAATAGGGTCCTATGTAAAACTTTGTTCCCTGCTGGAGGCCAACTTGGATTGGACACAAATTTGATTTTTTGTGAGGATTTTTGTGATCAAGTCTAGTTCCAATTGGATTAATGGTTTCAGAGTCCTAATTCTTTTAATGGAATCCAATATAAACTAACTAAATGCTGGCAGTCATACTGGATGAGGTGTGGTCCTCCCGGATACCTTTATCGGAAGGTACCATCATATAGTACCATTGTGTTTTAATTGGACGAGTTGTTTCAGAAAGGATCTTAAAATGTGTTTTAATGTGTTATCCATTTCGACCCATTTCAGATCAGTTTTTTAAATATTCGAGGCAGGGGTCTATCTCATAATATAGGTAATAATTAGTGCAAAAAATCAAAACATTACAAGCCCCTTTAAAAAAAAAAAATTGGGCAGGGTTTCTCCTCATATACTAGTGTTTACCTATTTCTGAAAACAAAACATAAAAATTAGCAGAATACTTTTTTCTAAAATTTCAGTTTACTTGTTTCGTTTCCATGGCTACTGAGATCACCACCATCCCGTGATTATAACCGATATCAAACCATAATTCAAATAAAAATTTGGACAAGGGTTCCCCTTAAAATCCATAGGATCAAATGTTGAAACTATGCCCCCTGGCAGCCATCTTGTATGAGGTACGGACCTGCTGGATACCTGTTTTTGATGGGACCATCTAAGGACCATTGTGGCTAAGTTTGGTTTGAATTGAACTAGTAGTTTCTGAGAAGAAGGTCTTTGGATGTTTCTTCCATAGGGTCCAACGTTAAGACTATGTTCCCCCGCTGGTGGCCATCTCTTGGATGAGGTACGGACCTGCCAGATATATTTTTTAGCTAACCTGACCCGAAGGGTCAGCATAAGATTTTGCCATCACTTAGCGTCCGTCGTCCGTCCATCCGTCGTTAATGTTTTCATCTTATCCTCTGAAACCACCGAAGCAAATTCAATCAAACTTTACAGGAATAATGAACGAAAGGTCCTGAACAAAGATTGCTCATTTCGTTCCGACCTGATAAAAAACATGGCCACCAGCGGGGAACTTAGGTTTAACATTGGAGCCTATGGAAAAAATCACATTTTCATCTTTCTCTCTGAAACGACTGAAGCAGCTTCAACCAAACTCTACAGGAATGATGTACTTAAGGTCCTTTACAAAGATTGCTCATTTTGTTCCGATCCGATAAAAAACATGGCCGCCAGCACGGAACATAGTTTAACATTGGACCATGTGGGAAATATCACATTTTCATCTTTTCCTCTGAAACCACTGAAGCAAATTCAACCAAACTCTACAGGAATGATGTATGGAAGGTCCTTTACTAAGATTGCTCAGTTTGTCAAGATCAGATTAAAAAAAAAACATGGCCGCCAGCACGGAACATAGTTTAACATTGGACTCTATGGGACAGTCACATTTTCATCTTTTCCTCTGAAACCGCTGTAGCCAATTTAATTAACCTTTACTAAAGGTCCTTTGCAAAGATTGCTCATTTTGTTCCGATCTGACAAAAAAACATGGCGGCCAGCATGTAGGTTTAATATTGGACTTTATGGGAAAAATAACATTTTCATCATCTTCTCTGAAACTATTGAAGCAAATTTGAAACTATTGAAGCAAATTTAACTAAACTGTATTTAAATGATGTATAGAAAGTCCTTTGCAAAGTTTACACATTTCAATAGGACAATAAAGGGCTACGCCGAGCGCAGCATGATACGACCGCAGCATGTCGACCACTGAAATTTGAACAAGTGTAATTTTAAGGTAGATAGACAGTAATATTCTTATCCATGAGATTTTGTTGTAAGTCGACACATTAGAGAACCAATCCTACCAACCCAAAATCTGTTATAAAAAGTATGGGTCACCATGCTTGTTTTTTCTAGAATTGAGATCAAAGTTTGCTCATTTTTAGCCAATTTTTAACCTAAGTTTACAAAGAATGCACGGGGAAAATATGGAAAGGCAAATTTTAGCTTAATAGAAATGAACTTTTTATCCATAAGAATTTGATGTATTTTTGTGAACAGATAGTTTATGATGTAATTTATTGGTTACAATTAAAGAATGAATATGTCACCATGCTTTTAACGGAGATATTTTACAAAGTTTCCGGATGAAACATTTTTTTCGGGAAAAGGGAGTTAATTCGCGGCAAAATAAACGAAATATGACGTTTCACATTTGTCATTCAATTATGACGTCACAAAGGAAAAGCTGTCAAATTGCTATTCCGGCCCGAAAATTAAACCTACCCCGTACCCGACTCTTTATTTTTCTTATGCGCGATTGCATTGCGCAGTGCATCAGTGTCTATCTACCGCTAAATCTGTTGCATACAACTGAAAGCGAATCCAAAGAAAAATATCCCATCGAAATCCGATGAAAAATAAACGTTTTAAGTAATCTGCAAATTTTCAATTTTGGCCCCGTTCGGCCCCTCATAGCTCGGAAAGGAAACAAGTTAACAAAAATCTAATAATTGGGCGCCACATTCCACATTAATTTTTCATAAGGAATCCATTGAATATTTTTGGGGGATTCCCCCTGTAAGGGCCTAATTTATGACATGAACGGTACATGCTATGTTAAATCCGTTTTACATACTACTGATTGGAAATTTAATAAGGAGCACACTGAAAGAAACCCATAAAAATCTGATAAATAATAAATATTCTACAACCTAATATATGAGAACACCCAATTTGGCCCTTTTTGGCCCTTTTCAGTAACGAGAGGGGCTACAATACCCAAAAGCAATCCCAGTCTTCCCTTTGTGCCAAGGAACATTGTGTTTGAGAAATAAAACAGACAAATTGTCGATATTTTCCCCAATGCATTT
This sequence comes from Modiolus philippinarum, assembly GCA_002080025.1. Lineage (NCBI taxonomy): Eukaryota > Metazoa > Mollusca > Bivalvia > Mytilida > Modiolidae > Modiolus > Modiolus philippinarum. Next base: position 50,411 of record MJUU01005688.1, read on the forward strand.
ATATAAGGAAAATATTATAAGGTATAACAAAAATATGATAATATGACTTCTATTGTTTAACTAATCTTGCCTAAAAGGCCATGTGAGCTTTTACAAACACTTTGACACCACCATTCGTCCATCCGTCAACAACGTCAAAAAGCTTCTCCTCAAAAACCACTTGCACTACGCAAAATGAAATCAGAACTGCCCGGAATCACGAGGGTATGGCTTCTTGATTCTGTGTTTGATTAGTCCGCCAGTCAAGCAATATGGCCGCCGTTGTTAAAAATAGAACCTAGGGTATATTACAGTGTTTAACCAATAACTCAAAAACCGTTGTAGATATCAAAATTCTGACAGAGTTATGGTTTAACTTGGCAAGATCCACCCACCCTGCAATTTCGAAGGAAATTTAAAAAAAAATCCATGTTAATGTTATTTCCTTTTTCATCTTTAATATTTTTCGACTTTTAATTCCAAAATATAAAAAAAAATATAAAAAATAAATTGTTTGCCATGTCAAGATCTACCTACCCCTCAATTTTGTATTAGAAATTCTGAAACCCATGTTGGAGTTATTGCTCTTTATAATTGAAATTTTACAATGTCATTTACTTTCAAAACAATAAATGATAGAGGTCAAGTGTATTCAATAAAATATTTGCAATTTCAATATCTATCTAACCTGCAATTTTGAGGAAACCCAAAAGACTATATAAATGTAAGAGTAATGGCCTTTTTTCATAGAATTTTAAAATTTTTCATATTTTTGTCCTTTTTCCATATCTATAAAAGATAAATTGATAAAATATATGCCATGTCGAGATCTACTTACCCTTCAATTTTCCAAAGAAATTTCAAAACTCATGTAAAAAGTATTGCCTTTCATTTACCAAAATTTTGAAACTTTTACACCTTTGTTATTTATTTCAAAAACTATAAATGGTTGAGGTCAAGTGTAAATTGATGAAATGGTAGCCATAGGATAAATGAAAGGATATGGAGTGAATGTACATGTGACAAAAAACAGAAAACTCCAGGTTATCAAGGACAGGGCTTTTATTACTGTCTACATCTTGATGTCGCCTGAGGGTCCTCAGCCAGAGGTGAACAATATTCAACCCCTGAAGCGAGATCAAGAAGGCCAATAGCGTGCACTTAAGCGGTATGCTTGACAAATATTATATCAAGGTCACTCCCTTGCTCCCCACCCACCATGGAGTGCCTTGGGCGATGCTCAGGGTTATCTCGCTGAAAGCACCAGGGTTACAAAAAGAGAATAAAAATGTTGAGCAATATCGATCGCAGCTAAAATATGTCATTGAAGCAACACATGTCGGGAGCGGTCATTGAGGAAAAAGGTAAACCGGGCAATGTCTGCCTACAAATATTTGTCAAGAAGGCCCCTAGCGTGCACTTAAGCGGTATTCTCGACAAAAATTATATCAAGGTCACTCAATGTATGCCTACAAATATTTGTTATAAAGTAGCCCGACGAAAGACAAAAATAAGGACAGAAACATCGATAGACAACACAGGGCACATCGAAATAGATGTAGGCAAACCTTACAGTGTAACTTAGGTTGAAAGGGTAAAAATAGTCGTGTGTACAGATTATAACATTTTAGTAAAAACAATGAAAATATTGAACAGCCAAATTGAAAAAATAAATGAATTAGTAAACGTATGAGAAATTCTCACACGGACAAACACGTGTCAATTTCCACTTACTCTGCAATTTTGAAAGAAATTCCAAAAACCCGGGTAGGAGTAATTGCTCTTTTTTACCAAAATTAACTACTTTTACGTTTTTAGTCTTTTCTTTCCAAAACACGAAAAGATAGTGCCTAGTGTTTAGTCTGGAATTTGAGGCAAATCCAAAAATTAATGTAAAAGATATTGCGCTTTGTTCACAAAAGTTTTGCAACTTAGCAAAATGGAACAAAATTAAACTTGACCACGAATATTTCAGAGATCTGCGCAGAGTTATTACGTTCACATTTTAAAGTTCGAGGTTTACCCGAGAACTTTAAAATGTGAAAATGTAACGACCGAGATTAGCCTGGTCGAACCTGTCCCAACCTCGCGCGATCCTCAGCATGGGTCAGGATCCCAGGCTACGACCGAGATGTGAGAAATTATCATAATAAAGCGGAAAACAATGTTAGAGATTGTTTCTCTAATTTTGTACTCAATTTATTTGAAGTAAAGCGATCTTCGTAGTATCCAGTCTCCAATATGCCGCCATTTTGTTGCTATCATCGTTGCTATGTGTATCATTTCGCCATTCATTGACTGAAGGGTGTTGAATATAATATTTTTGATAAAAATGCCATATGATATCTTAGTCATTTCGTTAGACCATGGTGCAGGTTTTAATTTCATCAATATCCGGTTGCTCTATTTGTAGAAACTGACACGAGACATTTACATGATTGACCAATCAGCAAGTGAGATCAATTTCCAAACATGTTGTTTAGGAATCTCATCTTACATCATTTGGGAAGTATTTACAGATTTATTTCGAACAAGAAATTTATTTCTGAGTGTGTAAAATTAATTCTGGGTGTGTAAAAAGAATTTCTCAGTGCATATTTTTATTTCTCGGTGCATTTTAAAAATCTCAGTGCATTTTAAAAAATCTCAGTGTGTAATTAAAACATCTCGATGTGCAATTTCACACAAATGTCTTTCCCGATAGTTTTGACGAGCCCATAGCTTAATCATACGTCTATATCGAGGGAAATAATACTTAGTACTAAGATAAAACGTCTTTGCAAATGATGTATACATGGCTCAACATTAACCTCATAAATTCGATTTCATTTCAACAGTATCAGAAACACTCACACAATCGGCCAGCAAGAATCAACACAAAATCCTGACACTCCTGCAAACAAAAATACATGATAAGACACAGTAAACATACCCAAACTTTTATGTATCAGCACTAATGCAATAATACTACTGTTTTCCTGAAAGACATTTCTACATCCCATTCAACATACGTTTTACGGAAGCACTTATTTCCAAACACTCCGCCGGGGAAGCAGCTTAACAATCCCTAAAGGCAGCAGCAACACAACATTATCCTGAAATTTCTGAAGCAGTAGGAGCACAGCAGGACTCTTAAATTTCTGAAGCAGTAGGAATTTATGAAGCAGTAGGAGCACAGCAGGACTCTTAAATTTCTGAAGCAGTAGGAGCACAGCAGGACTCTTAAATTTCTGAAGCAGTAGGAACACAGCAGGACTCTTAAGCAGTGGACTCTTAAATTTATGAAGCAGTAAAACAATATTACGCTGACATTTCTGAAGCAGTAAAACAGTATTAGCCTGACATTTTTGAAGCAGTAAAACAATATTACCCTGACATTTCTGAAGCAGTAAAATAATATTAACCTGACATTTCTGAAGCAGTACAACAATATTTCCCTGACATTTTTGAAGCAGTACAAAAATATTACCCTTACATTTCTGAAGCAGCAAGAGTACCATAACTTTAATAATCAAATATGTTAATACCGATAATAAATGGAAGACATGTGTCGACTGCACTGTCAAATTTTATCTGGGAAACACAATTTTCCAACTTATTTAACACTGGAAGTAGATGTCCGACAGACCTGAATTTGATAAGTGCAATATGTCACCCCATACTAAAGCCACATACAAAATTTCAAGCGGTTGTGTTTATTTGTTGCTGAGAAAACTGTTACGAAAATTTTTAGCTTTGACAGTATTTGTTGAAAATACTCCAAGTCGGTAAACAGGAAATAGATACCCGACAGACCTGAATTTGATAAACGCAATATGGGAGTCTTTACTAAAGTCACATACAAAATTTCAAGCGGCTGTGATAAGTAGTTGATGAGAAAAGTTTTACGAAATTTTTTTACCATTGACAGTATTTATTAAAAATACTCCAAGTCAGTACACAGGAAGTAGAAGTCCGACAGACCTGAATTTGATAAGCGCAATATGGGAGCCTATACTAAAGTCACATACAAAATTTCAAGTTTCTGTGATTTGTAATTGCTGAGAAAAGTGTTAAGAATATTTTTACCATTGACAGTATTCGAAGTCGGTAAACAGGAAGTAGATGTCTGACAGACCCGAATTTGATAAGCGCAACGTGGAATCTTATATTAAAATCACATACAAAATTTCAAGTGGTTGCAATTTGTAGTTGCTGAGAAAAGTACTACGAAAAAGTGGGACGGACAATAACGACGACAACGACGACGCCGCATGACGAGTGATCCCTATGTGTCGCCACAAACTACGTGTGCAGGCGACACTAAAAGAAATATGGCTGTCTTGTAGATTTACGGAAAGCATTTGATTCTGTATGGAAAACTGGATTACTATACAAACTTTAAAAAATTATAAAATGGGTTTTATATTATGTCATTAAAAATGTACAGCATCAGTAAAATAAAAACAAATTATTATCAGAGAATGTATAAATAGAGAGGGGAGTGAAACAAGGTGATAATTTGAGATCGTTGCTCTTTAATATTCACATCAATGATATTCCAGATAATTTTGATGAAGATTGCAACCTTGTTACTCTTCAAAACAAGTCTTTATTGAACTTACTATATGAGCAAAGCTCATTGTTGAAGGCCTAATGGTGACTTCAAGATGAAGAACAACACTAAAAGCGTTGTTCCTTTGCTTGTTTTTTACCATGTATTTGTAGGGACTTTGTCTCATTTTCATTTACTCCATATCCTTTCATTCACCATTTGCTGCTGACTTACTCTTAAAGGACTTCAAAATTCTATTAATAAACTAAATGAATATTGTCTTATAAGGCAATTTGTTATAAATGTAAAAAAACTGAAATCATGATATTTCAACAACAACAAAAAAAAAACATATCAGATAAAAAGAATGAGTTTTTTTCTTAATGGTGAAAAAATAGAAATAGTATTGAAATATAAATATTTAGGCAATATAATTGAGTCTTCAGGAAAGTTTCACTCATCTCATCTAGAACTGTCAAAAAAGGAAACAAAGTAATGTTTTCAATGTTTAGATATCTAAACCCATTATTATAAAATATATCTTTAAACATTTATAAAAAGCTGTTTGAATCTTTAGTAAGACCAATTTTTACACATAACCCTGAAATTTGGTATATGGACTTTTATGGAAAAGTTTTAAAATCCACAGAAAGAAATAAGATAATGATGAATTTGATAAAGTATCACTGATTGATAGTAGTTTTATAGAAAAAAAAAACAACTTAAGATTCTGCAAATTCATCTTAGGTTTAGTAAACATTCTGTCAATATAGCAGCTAGAGCATATATCAAAGCACATTCAGTTAAGTATCTAGTTAGACTCTCCAGTCAAACTAGTAATTCTTTATTATCCCCGCACTTTCGAATGAAAGTTCGGGGATATTGTCGTTGGGCTCGTCCGTCCGTCCGTCCGTCACAAATCCTTGCGATGCGAACTCCTCCTACATTTTTGGATTTAGGGTTTGAAGTTGCATATATGCTGCAGATGCGCAATAAGCTTTCGGATTTTTGATATTGGTCTTGGTGCAAACAAGAGGCCCAAGACACATGTGGCATGCGACGCGAACTCCTCCTACATTTTTGGATTTAGGGTTTTAATTTTGTTGTAGAATTGTTGCATATTGTCTGTAGATGCGCAATAAGCTTTCGGATTTTTTATATTTATCTTAATGCAAACAAGAGGCTTGACAAAGACAACCGTCTTTGTGCAAACAAGAGGCCCCAAGATGTCAATTTGACAAAGACCACAAAATGTGGATTGTGATATATATGGCATGCGACGCAAACTCATCCTACATTTTTGGATTTATGGAGTTAATTTTGTTGCAGAATTGTTGCATATAGTCTGTAGATGCGCAATAAGGTTTCAGAATTTTGATTCCGGTCCCAACTTTGGTAAATTTCCTGAAAATGACAAAGACTGATATTTTTGGACATTTTGGCATATAATCTTATATTTTGGCAAGTATTTGGAAAAAATAAAAATTCTGAAATCTTAGAATTCGAAAATGTGATTGCAATTTTGGTAAATATCCTGAAAGTCTCAAAGACCACTTATTTTTTGGAATTCTACTTAGCAACCAGACTTTTAGCATTTGTTTTGATAAGGTTGATCATTTTCACCAATTGAATTTCAAAAATATTTGATTCCAATTTTGGTAAATTTCCTGAAAGTGTCAAACACCACATATTTTTTGGAATTCTACCTAGCAACCAAACTGTTAGGATTTGTTTCCATTAGGGCAATCATTTTCACCGATTTGATTTCCAAAATTAGTTGATTCCAAATTTGGTTAATTTCCTGAAAGTCTCAAAGATCACTTATTTTTCGAAATTCTACCTAACAACTATATTTTTAGGATAAGTTTCAATTAGGACAATCATTTTTAACAATTGGATTCAAAAATTCTTGATTCCAATTTTGGTAAATTACCTGGAAGTCTCAAAGACCACTTATTTTTTTTTGAATTCTTCATAGCAACCATACTTTTAGCATTTGTTTTGATAAGGTCAATCATTTTCACCAATTGGATTTCCAAAATAATTGATTCCAAATTTGGTAAAATTCCTGAAATTGTCAATGACCACTAATTTTTGGAATTCTACATTGAAACCATAGTTGAAATTTTTTTAGAATTAGAAGAAACATTTCACCAATTTGATTTCCAAAATATATGATTCCAAGTTTGGTAAAATTCCTGAAAGTCTCAAAGACTACTTATTTTTTGGAATTCTGCCTAACAACCATATATTCTTGAATTCCTTATGGTAAAAATAGTGACCGTCAATAGTTTAATTTCAAAAATGTTCAGAAAAATTATACTAAGGGTCTATGGCTGTTTTCTGTGTCAAACAGGGAGTGGGGTATCACTGTCGTTTCCGACAGTCATTACTCTAGTTAGATAATGCATTTTTATTATCTGAAAATCTCTATTCAAATGGACTACTCATGGTATTCATATGTAAATAATATTTGTTCATCAAACAACACTGATGTAAACCAATTAAAAAATCTTAATTGCCTAAAATATTATAAACTCTTGATAATAAAGAGCAATTAAAAACTAATTATGAAACATATTCTTTGATAAATTGAAATCAACTGAAAACATACAGTACACTGCGGTGTGAGTTCGCGCCCGCTTTGTACATTACAAAAAAGGGGCACTCGACTTACAATCGTAAGTGATAAGTTATGTCAGTTACTTGCCCAAGGGTGGTGGTTTTCTCCGGACACTCCTGCTTCCTCCACCACTAAAACTGACCGTCATAAAATGGCTGAAATACTGCTGAAAGTGACGTTAAACCCAATATCAATCAATTAATCTTACACAGTAGAATTAAAACTTTGAGGACTTTATCTTATATACTAATTTTGAACATAGGAAAAATACATTCAAAATGAGAATTACAGGTCACTTTTTGGAAAAAGAAAGAGGCATAAAAATATAGAATTTGTAAATACTGTGATTTAAATCAATAGAAGGCGAAACTCATTTCTTTTTTGAATATCTAAATATAACCTTTTCAGACAAGAATTAAAAAAAAATGCAAATACTTTTGAAAACAATTATAATAACAACCATATTACAAATATTGTTGAAGTATTATCTTCATTCATCAGATCACTTGCAATATGTTGCTAAATTTATAAAAAAATATCACTTATATTGAGAAAAGTGGACAAATGATTGCATGGTTCACCAGCAACAATATAGACAATATAAAAAAAACTGTTATTAAATATACATATATCTGTATTAAATATACATATACAGTCGTATAATTTTGTACATTTTATTTTATATTGTACTTTATATGTTTGTATACTAGTATATGCTTTTAACCCCTAGGGGTATAATTATGCATTTCTTAATAAACCATTATCCAGACATTTCTGATGTTGCAACACAGTATCAATCTTACATTTCTGAAGCAGTTATAGCACAACATTACCCTTCGTTTTCTAGAGTAACACAAAATTACCTTACATTTCTGTGTTACCCTTATATTTCTATAGCAGCAACAGCACGGTATTATCCTGACAAATCTGAAGCAGTAGGAGAGCTGCACAGCCCAAGCGTTTCTTAAGTAGCAGCAGCAGCGTAAAATCATCCTTTAATTTCCAAAACAACTACAGCAAAGCATTATCCTGACGTTTCTGTAGCAGCAGAAAAGCATTTTTCTACATTTCTAAAGCAGCAGCCATACAGCATTATCTTTGCACTTTTAAAACAACAGCAGTACAGCAATATCCTTACATTTGTCTAGCAGCAGCAAAATCGCAGCATTACATTTTATATTTCTGAATCATCAGAGTGCATTATCCGTATAGTGTATAGCAACAGCTGCCATCGTGATCTCAACATTTCTGAAACAGCAGGAGAGCATTACTATAGCATCAGCAAATGATTACCCTTACGTTTTAAAGCAACAGCTGCAGAACATGATCTCTACATTTCTGAAGCAGCAGGAGGGCAGCATTATATCCTTACATTTTGTCAGCAACAGCAGCACAGTATTACCCTTAGATCTCTCTACCTCTATATGGCTGCAACAACAGCAGTTTAACATTATTGCAGCAGCAATAACAGCAGTATAACATTACTGCAGTAGCAACAACAGCAGTATAACATTATTGCAGCAGCAACAACAGCAGCACTGTTTTACCCTTACATTTCTCTATGGCATCAACAGCAGCAGTATAACATTATTGCAGCAGCAACAGCACAAGCACAGTATTACCCTTGCATTTCTCCATGGCAGCAACAGCAGCAGTATAACATTGCAGCCGCAGCGGCACCAGCACAGTAATATTTTAACATATCTGATCAAACAGTAGCGCAATACTCTTAAATGCTTTGCAGCTGTTGAAGCTGTAGAAGAGTACCATTTTGATATACCACCAGTGCAGCATTGCCCTTTCTTTTTTGTGCACGAGAACACACTCAATGAAAAAATAAAATAAAATGAATGTAAATCATGTAGAAGTCGGAGTTAGTTTTTTCAAGATCTCAATTTAATATATCTTGCAATAAATCTGGGACTAATTTAATTAGTCCCAGAACAAATCAACTCTGTAATTATAACAAGGCTAACTATTGTTTGATTCCTAGATGTGTTTATCTGAAGAAATGGGACATGACGTCACTGAAGGCAAAATGTGCATTTTTGAAATTTTATATATCAACTTTAGCAAAAATAAAAGCAGTAACAACGTATTAAAAACTTCGATATAACAAAATACGTAACATAACAAGCAAAAACAAAACAACAATAATAATGGCAACAGTACCAGTAGCAACAACAATGACAGCAACAATAAGACAACAATGGTAGCAACAACAACACAACAATAACAGCAATAACAGCACAACAATGACAGCAAAAACACAACAATGACAGCAACAACAAAGCAATGACAGCAACAACAAAGCAATGACAGCAACAACAACACAGCACTAACAGCAACAACAACGCAACAATGACAGCAACAACAACACAATAATGACAGCAACAACAACACAACAATAAGAACAAGAACACTACATTAATGACGGCATCATTAAAACAACAATGACAGCAACAACAGCACAACAATGACAGTAACAACAACACAATAATGACAGCAACAACAACACAACAATGATAGCCACACCAGCACAGAAAGGACAACAACAACAACACAGCAATGGCAGCAACAACAACACAAAAATAGCAGCAACAACAACACAACAATGACATCAACAACAACACAACTATGGCAGCAGCAACAACACAACAATGACAGCAACAACACCACAACATTAACAATAAAACCAATGGCAATAGAAAACTAGAGGCTCAGAGACTGAGCCTGTATCGCTCACCTGACAAAACGCTTCTATACCATGCATGACCAAAAAAGATCATGTTTTTTACCAATGGGGTAGGGTGTTTAGGTATTATCTCAATTAGCACCCATGTGTTTTGTCTGATCCTATTGAAATGAGTAATTTTTGCAAAGGACCTATACATTTAGTATAATTTGCTTTAATTGTTTTGAAAGAAGATCATGATGGTTTTCTCACACTGGGCTCCAATGTTAAACTATGTTCTGCACTTGAGGCAATGTTTTTTGTCGGATTGAAATGAAATGTGCAAATTTTGTAAAGTACCTTCAGTCATCATTCCTGTAAAGTTTGGTTGAATTTGCTTCAGTGGTTTCAGAAGAGTAGATAAAAATGTGATTTTCCCATTGGGTCCAATGATAAACTATGTTCCGTGCTGGCAGCCATGTTTTCAAAAGGATTGTAACGAAATGAGCAATCTTTGTTAAGGACCTTCTATTCACCTTTCCTGTAAAGTTTGGTTGAATTTGCTTCTGCAGTTTCAAAGGAAAAGATGAAAATGTGATTTTTCCTATAGGATCCAATGTTAAACCTAAGTTCCGGGCTGGCGGCCATGATTTTTATCGGATCGGAGCGAAATGAGCAATCTTTGTAAAGGACCTTCCATACATAATTCCTGTAAAGTTTGGTTGAATTTGCTTCAGGGGTTTCAGAGGAGTAGAGGAAAATGTGATTTTCCCATAGGGTCCTATGTTAAACCAGGTTCCGTGCTAACGGCCATGTTTTTCGTCGGATCGGAGCGAAGTGAGCCATCTTTGTTAAGGACCTTAAGTACATCTTTCCTGTAAAGTTTGGTTCAGTTTGCTTCAGCCTTTTCAGAGCAGAAGATGAAAATGTGATTTTTCCCATAGGGTCCAGTGTTAAACCTAAGTTCCGCGCTGGCGGCCATGTTTTTTATCGGATCTGAACGAAATGAACAATCTTTGTAAAGGACCTTCCACACATCATTCCTGTAAAGTTTGGTTGAATTTGCTTCAGTGGTTTCAGAGGAGAAGATGAATATGTGAAAAGTTGAACGGACGGACGACGGACGTCAAGTGATGGCAATAGCTCACACTGACCCTTCGGGTCAGGTGAGCTAAAAACAACAGTAATACAGCATCACAGCAGTAGCAATACCATGAGCAGCAGTAGCAGGAGCATCAGCAGAAACAACAGTACCTCATAATTGAAACAAATAATTGCCTGAATACCTCTATTTATTAACTTGAAGTGTTCCATAATAATTATTTAGTCGATTTTGTACGTGTGGTGCTCTTATTCACCGACTGGGGACTTGAACTATCTTGGAGTTGTTGCCCTTTTCTCGTAAAAGATTAAAACATTAATTACCTTTACTGTTTCCTTTTTTGAACTGTGAAAACAAGGACGTATTAAGTCCTTGGTGAAAACTATTCGAAAAAGATGTTAAAGTTTTAATCGATAAATTCAAGAGCTAGAAAGGAGTTACTCAAAGAGTGGTACATTATATAACGTGTAAATGCACGTGTAACGTGTAAATGCGGTTATTTAAAATTGCAAGCCGAAAGTGAACATCAAAATGATTAAACATAAATGTACTCTGTGGATTGATATATGAGTTTATTCATTCTGTATTCTGTTGATTTTTTTTTAACTCTTACAGATAGATGTTAATTTTAAATTAAGAAATTTTTTTTTGATGTACAACATTCACAATACCTTTCATATACAACACTCAGGTCGCCAAGTCCGCAACTACAATTTAGTGAATAAACTACCTATAACTGTTTCTACCAGTTTTGACAGTTCAAGAACACATGATGTTCATCACCTATGTCTTTACATAACTGCATTAAATAATGACAAAAATGATATATCTTCCACCGGCAAAAAAAGACAAAATAAAAAAGAGTGATACTTTATTTGGGTTAGTGGTTTTAATTATCTAAAACAAGTAAAAAAACAATTTTAATTAAAAGAAATGAATTATTCATTTATTCATATATATATTTTTATTTATTTTTTTTTTAATTTTAACTATATTTTTGCCCATTACTACTTATATGCTTCTGGACAACAATTCATTTTAATGATCATTAACTACTTGGATTAAATAATCTTCAAAGAAAATTCTTATTTTCCCAGACTAATATCTTAATGGCACTTGAGATTTCGGTAGTCACGTGATATTTGTCAGCTGGTGAAACTATTTTGACATCACATGTGTCCCGTAACCTGATCTCTTCCTAATCTTAGTAGATCTTTGTAAACACAAAGAAAAAGGCGACGTGGATACAATAAACAAGGAAATTCTTTGAAAAACCATAATGTAAGTATTTTTTTATTATTATTTTTGCTTTTAATTTATATTGGTCCAAAACTACTGAAAGGTGTTTTTCCGGCCAAAGAAAAAGGCGGCGAAGTCAAATAGCTTTCTTTGTTTTTAAAGTCTTTGGGCGCCTGAAGTTCATTTCGCAATATATCATGTATAGTCATTTTTTCAATATTCGGCGTGAGAAAAAATATGAGATTGCGAAATGTATTTTACAAAAAGTATAAGATAAGATAAGATAAGATAAGATACTTTATTCCAATTAAGGTCCCATAGAGGGCAAAATCATTACAGTGATTATATAATAGTACATATTAAACTTGAACATATACATAACATATATGCCACATTTATATTTAAGGTGTGGGAATTAGACCTTTCCGGAAGTGCTAATTAAATTGTGTAACATTGTATTTTTTCAACGATTAAAGTGTAAAGTTTGAATTATATAAAATTTGATTTTTCATTTATACCTATTATTTATCAAATATGTTTGAAAATTTCTACATCAAGACGCATGGAAAGAAATTTTCATCAGATTCGAAAAAGAATCGAAAAACGTGTTGACAAAAAATCAGAATGTAGACCATGGACCCTAGGAATGTTAGTACATATTGCATATAACATGTATAATATTCCTTTTAAAATTGCATTTTCAGGTCTATTTGTTCAATATCGCTATTTAATGAAAAGTTATTTCATGATTCAAAAAAACATCTGCAGATGTGGTCACGACAAGGCCGATGTATAATCATATTCAAAATAACAATGTATCATAATTAAACTTGGTAGGATGTTAACACTTAATTACTGACTAATAAAGGATTAACACAAAAAACTCTTTATTTTCAAGAGGAATAGTCATTTGTTTACATAATCAAAGCCGCAACAGGGGGCTCGAAATCGAATTGAGGGGGTAATTAGGGAAAGAAGGGAAGAATTGTAACGATATCGGGTCGTTACAGAGGAGTTGTATAAAATGGTACTGGGTAAATAATATGCTGTTTGGCAGAATATATGTAATCAAATTTTATTAGATCTCACATGTTGAGTTTTGCAGGAGTTATCATTTTAAAAAATCGTATTGAGAGGGTACAGAGTATGTCGTGGCCACGAGATAGAAAAAAATCTCACATATCCCCTCCATGCTTCCGTACAGAGTAAGTGGACGATCATTTGATTCTGGGGGGGGCTGGCAGATTTTGTAAATAAATATTCTGTCCCTGAAAAAGTTGGAAATAAATAATCTGGCCTGCACATCCAAGAAAATAAATAATCTGACCTTATATTCATTGGTACGATACGATTATGTTATTGAAAATAAAAATTTTCGCCGCGAAGCGGCGAAAACTAAATATTCTGGCCCGCAAAATTTTGAAAATAAATAATATGGCTAGACCGAATTTGCCAGNGCCCCCCCCACCCCCCCCCCCCTCAGAATCAATTGGTCGTCCCCTAAAGAATTGAAGAATTGTTTGTTCAAAATTTTGTTTAAACTATTACTTATTGCTTATTTAATTGATCTCCCTTTACCAAGTTTTATAGACCGATCTAATTCACAATGTCCTTTTTCTTTGATTTTTAAAACGTCCTTGTTGCTGAAACTGAAACTTCTATGTGTAAATTTCTTACTACTTATTAGAAATGTGAGCCCTCGTTTAGAAAAGATAAAAAAAGTCGATTGCATTGTCAGATCCTTTACAAGTTACTTATAATGGGGGTCCTCATGGGGGGTTCCTAGGAATCAAATAATAATTAAATTTTTGCCTTGGTAATCAATGAATTTTTAGCTTAGTAATCAAAAAGTATATAAAAATGCAAGCTAATAATCAAATAACAGTAAATAAATGCTTTCGTAATCAAACAATCTTTAAAAAATTACCCAGGTCAGGTAATAAAGAAACCCATGACGGGCCTCTATAATGTGTATTCTGCATGTGACAGACTTCGATAGAAGGTACTTTGCATATTTTAGAAGAAAAATGATATTTTCGATAATTTGTCTCTTATAGAAACTTGTGAATGGTAGTTTTTCTTATATCTTGACATTAAGGGGACGACCATTCTATTTCTAGGGGGAGGCAAGAATTTGCATAGTGATCCTTGGGGGAGGCTTGGGCGATTTTGTAAATAAATGTTTTAATGTTGATGCTAGTGAAAATAAATATTTCAACCCTAATTGTCATGAAAACAAATAATATAATGTTGATTTGAAGAGTATTTTTTTTGTTGCAAATGTGAATAAATACTTTGATGTAACAATTGGTGGAAATTGATATTCTTTTTTCGAAATTTTCATGAAAATAAACAATTTTTCTGGGCAAAATCGCCCAAGCCTCTCCCTGAATATCAAACGGTCGCCCCCTTACCAGAAAAAATATGCCTTTTCTTTATATAATCATCTTTTCATGTGCCAATTTTCGACAGGGTACATGCAGCGGTTCAGATACAATAAATTAAATAAAATGAGGATATCACCGTTTTACATTCCTTTTTGGGATTAAGTGAAGAATATGAACATAATTCTGGTACTACCAGAATTGTACAATTCTGGTACAAATAAGAGTACCAGAATTGTTGAAACGATTCTGGGATTACCAGAATTGTGTTTTTTTACAATTCTGGGTTTTCTAGAATTGTTGAACTGAACAATTCTAGTAAACCAGAATTGTTTGTATTTTTTGAACAATTCTGGGATAGAGGTTTATTCTAGAATTGTTCATTTCGAAAGACAATTTTGGTATTCCAGAATTGTACAAATTATATTTCTAGTAATTCCAGAATTGCAGATTATACAATTCTGGTTTTACCAGAATTGCACAATTCTGAAATACCAGAGTTGTCCAGAATTTTCCAGAATTGTCCAGAATCTTCCAGAATTGCACAATTCTGGAATACCAGAATTGTCCAGAATCCCAGAATTGCACAATTCTGGAATACTAGAATTGTCCAGAATCTTCCAGAATTGCACAATTCTAGAAAATTCTAGAAGAGAAAGGATTATATCCTGATACTGGATACAATTCTGGTATTCCAGAATCTTCCAGAATTTTCCAGAATCTGCAATTCTGGAAAATTCTGATAACAATTCTGGTACACTTATTTCTACCAGAATTGTACAATTCTGGTAGTACCAGAATTGTGTTCATATTCTTCACTTTATCCCTTATTTTGTTAAGAAAGTTGTTCATCTAGATTTCCCGCTGGTTAGAAGGGTCTCAATGGGCACCATAGATTAGGAACCATGGTTTTTGACATATAAGTGAATATACGAAGGGCGGCATGTAGAATGTTAAGGCAGTACAGGTGAGAAAATTAAGAATATATTAGAAACCATACACATGTGTTTTCCCCAAATTCATTAGTGTGCACTGACTTCCCTACATTTAAAAAATCAAATTTTAGTTCACCTCCAACGTTTTGGCTACTGAAATAATAAAAGAAAAAACAATTCTTCCTTCTTTGCAGACAACTGAATTCGTTTACAAGTTGCATTAGTTGAAATATAAATAAAACTTTTTTGCATTTAGTCGAGTTGTAACAAAGTTGAGTTTGGTGATGCAAAAATAAGAAAATTTAAGGAAAATCCGGTTTCCGGACGATAACTCAAAAAGTGTATATCCAGTTGACATAAAACTAGGCGATATATTATTTGATATATTGGGGAGGGAGAATCTATTGATTTTGGAGAAAGTATGTCAAAAGTCAAGGGCACAGTGACCAAAAAAAAAAAATAGATTGAAATTTCAGAAAAATTATATTTCCGAATGACAGCTCAAAAAATTTACACCAAATTCAAATGAAACTATGACATATTGTTGGGTAGTGTATGGAGGGGATTAATCGTATTTATTTTTGGAGAAAACCAAAAGTCAAGGCCACAGTGACCGCGAAAGCGATTGAAATTTTCAGAAAAACAATAACTAGGAATGTTTATATCAAGTTAAAATGAAACTTGATTTAGATAGGGAAGAATCCTGCCTGATGATTTTAGAAGCAATCGATTCAAGGTCATGGTCACTGTGTCTGAAAGTAGATCGAAAATTTAAAACAACAAAATTGTTTATATATGATAACTCAAAAAGTTTACATCTAGTTCAAATGAAACTTGAAGAACTATTGTTGGATCTATGAAAGAAAGGAGCTATTGATTTTTGAGAAAGTAGGTCAAAAGTCAAGGTCACAGTTACCGAAAATATAAATTGAAATTTCAGAAACACTTGGTTTCCGAATGAAAAGAAAAAGTTGCATGATCCAATGCAAATGAAACTGTGACATATTGTTTGGTTATGGGGGGGGGGAGAATCCTTTTGATTTTGGAGAAAGTAGGAATTAAAGGTCAAGGTCTTGATTGTAATTTGCAGAAAAAATGTTTTCTGTATAACCCAGTACGTGAAATCCTGTTACAATGAAACTTTGATATAATGTAGGAGGAATTATTTTGATTTAACAAACAGTAAAATCAAGGTGAATGTCACCGAAAACAGATTAAAATTGAAAAAAAAGTTGCGTACCAGAAGATAAATACCTTATTGATTTCGAACAAAGTAGCTCAAAGGTCAAGGTCAAAGAGACGCAAATAGATTCCTGATCATAACTGAATTTTGAGGAAACTTGGATATGATGTACATGATGTAGGGTATGATTAAATTGTCAAATTTCAAGCTAGGGTCACACTGAAAAGGCATAGATTGAAAATTTCAAAAAAGTTTGTTTCCTGATTACTTAAAATCGGATTCAAATGAAACGTTTTTGTCCGCATTTTTGTTTTTTGACAGAATTTGAAAAAAATGCATTGAAATGATATGGTCAGATGTCAAGGTGACAGTGATTAAAATGTCATAAATATTTGACAGACAATAACTAAAAACCTGAAATTTGACTTTAACTCGATGAAATTATGTCATAAAGTTAGTATTTAGTAGGGAAGAAAATAAATTGAACATTTCTGAAAATTTTGTTCTTGCACATTAACTCTCAAAAGTCCACATTGTTGAAAGGAAACTTGGTTACATGGTATACGAAGTTGCGACTCAGATTGTGCCCCGCTATACCATTTTGTTTTTATGCCCCAAGAATTGGTGAATCGGGGCATAAAGGTTTTGTTCTGTCCGTCTGTCTGTTAATCTGTTTTTCCGCAAAAACTTTGACATTGGAGTTATCTGATAACCTTGTAACCTTGACCTTGGCATGTAAACAATTGCATACAAACTGTTGTGAAATTATATCTAGTATAATTTATAGACATAAACATTGAACTCATCTATGAGAAAATGTTTCTTGAAATCTTCAAAATTTGTATTGAAAAAAAAAATCTTATATTTTTCAGCATATATACAAACCATGATTTTGTATTTCCTTGAATGGTAATAAACAATGTTTTGTGTTACACGGTTGCATTTATTAAGTGACCCAAATTTTAAAATAGATTTCAAACTTTGCAAAAAGTTTGACCACCATTTCAAGTTTAAAATTTTCAAAAGGGCGGCATTTCCAAGATGGCTGCCATTTTACGATAAAAATGTTTAGGGAACTAATTTGCAAAATCTGTTCATATTTTGTACTATACATGTTCAGTAAGATGAGAGGAAGGAATTTGTGCAAAAAGAAATTTCAAAATGGCCGGCATATATATATATATATATATATGAGATGGCCGCTAAAATACGTGAAAATTTCGACTTTGTCCGATTTCAACGAAAGGTAAATTTTGAGGCTGCGAATGAGATGGAATGATCGAATGGATTGTCTTGTGTGACATCTGCTATTGCTTTGAATTGCAAATCTAATTATTTTTTAATATTGACATATAAATGGTTTGAAATGTTACTTGAAATGCAAATCTTCTCTTCTGTATATTCATCCATTTTCCGGAGAATCGGCATTTATATATTTCTGATGCAATCAAAGTACTTATTGCACTGATGGACAGAAACACAATGAGTTGGTAAAAATGCCACAAAAAGAGCTAAAATTGTTTTATTAGTCGTTATGATGACTTCTGTTTTTGTATCCAAACACAATCATTTGTGATTTAACTTTTCAAATCATACCAGAATTAGTTAAATTATTGTTCATACATAAACTGCTACTCGGGGATATCCGGTCTCCAATTATTTGTCGGACCTAACAGGAAAGAGACGCCACTCTATTTTTAATGGGTATCTGATAATACATTTGTTTTCAATGCAATGTTTCCCGCTTAAAGATAAACCGACTTTGTCTCCAACCACAACACATCACAAACAGGAAGAAAAAAAAGTAATCGTGATTATGTTTCATCATGGATCCAGGGTTTGAATCCCCTTTTTCTGGAAAAAAAATCTTGTAGATTCTAAGTAAAAATTGACCAAAAAATGACCCCAAAAAATCGACTGGAATCTCCTTTTTCTGGAACCCCCTTCTGCGAAGGCTGGATCCGACAGTGTATTTGATATGTAATCTAAGCAGAATGTATATTGATTCATTTTGCAGTATCACTCGGACCATCACATGACCACTATGAAATTAAATAAAGGTCAATTGTTTAAATAGTGAAATTAGTAACAAGGATTGCATATTATGCAGTCTCCTTTCAAGTGGCTATGAAATCGTCCGAGTATTAAAGTTCAATATCATGTATCCGGATTATGCAACACGTAAAGTATTTACTATAAACAACCATGTCTCATGTCGCTTAGTCATCCTGTTTATGGGATGGTGTAGTCAACATAATAAAAGTGCAAAACATGATAGCTAAGTTCTCTGCTCATCAACCGCTTAAGACACGTCTGTGCTTACAAAGCAAAATCGTAAGCAAACTTACAAGAAATATTTCAGATGAGGACACTAGTACTTCATTCATATTGTAATATTTTGTTAAAATTATGACAATAAGTAAGTGCTGTGCATTTGACGGGTTTTGACGATCCTGTTTGCTTCGGGTCCTTCCGTTCAGCACGAACTACGGAAATGCCCGAAATTTCACCACTGGAGTCCGTTGGGAGAAAACTGACAAAATGGTCAAATGAGTGACATTCGGACCTTAAATAAGGGATTTGACGTCGATAAAGATAAATTTTCTAGTTTCATTTGAGCTACAAAAACAAACAGATAACAGAACAAAATAATAAATTAATTAATAGATAAATAAATTAATAATAATAAAAATATAATGTCGACCGGAAAATAAATCTAAAATACACCTTAACATGCACTTGAAATAGATATCCTCTAAAGAATTAGTGACATAGCAACCAAAATGCATTAATAATGAGCAAACTATAAAAATGCTGGGGCCAGGAGATGGGACTCCATAGATGAACAATTTTGTATTTTTTAAACATTTATATTT
The DNA here is from genome assembly GCA_002080025.1 of Modiolus philippinarum. Classification (NCBI taxonomy): domain Eukaryota; kingdom Metazoa; phylum Mollusca; class Bivalvia; order Mytilida; family Modiolidae; genus Modiolus; species Modiolus philippinarum. The sequence goes on from MJUU01005688.1 coordinate 69,940, forward strand.
TTTTATTCTTGATGATCTGAATACGTGATTATATTCACGTTGTTCTAAATGTCATCCCTGCTCCCTTTTTTGGTTCTAGTATATTCTTCTTAACGCAAGCGCTGAATTCATGATATCATCTGAGTGTGTGTAGTCTACATCCGTCCCAAACCACCAATCACTTCACAAAGTACTTAGCAAAGTAGATTTATAAGTAAAAATCTTCCATACTAATAAGTAAACACAAACATAAGGTAGAAAATCTTTATATTTGACAAAGAGAACAATATTAGCTTTCAACAAAAAAATGTAAGTCGATTCTTCCTTCTTTTATTTATATATAGACTGGTCTTTGATGTGACATTTTATTTTTCATTGTACACACATTGATGCCCATAAGGATTAAAAGCAAATATTATAGACAAAACTCCATCCTCCCAAGTCAGGTGTTCTAAGTCCACGTCCGTTCCTATTTGGGAGGATAAGGTGAGAGGTCGGACTCGAATACTACTTTCATTTCCATTACGTCCAAGCGATAATTTGTGTCATGATTTTAATCAGACTTAGAAGGTTTAGGCAATGTTATGTTAATTTTTTTGACATACCGGTACATTTACGATATCGTGCAACAAAACCTACATTTTGGATTTGTCATAGAACTGGAATTCATGTTTCAGAACTGGCTTTCAGCAAAAACCAATATTTCAAATACCAATAAACAGAAGTTGTGCATAAAATTGGCAAACATGAGCAATCATACATTGGTTTAGTGACATTGAAATGAAATTTTGTTGTCGTAGCCTTAGACATCGGAAATTGAAAACACCTCCTTTTCTAGAACAATAATTCAAACTCACTTCGAATACGATTCTCTCCTTCTTCGAGTGAACAATATCATGAATATAGCACAATTAACTAATTTATAAAGCGTAAAATGAAACACAGAATGGTTACTAATAATTGAAAATAATGGGTTCATTGACCAAACGCTTGACCGAGGTCAACATCTGCTCTTTATTTTCCCGTCATAAATTCATTAAATGGAATAAGATACACATCAAATGCTTTTAATGGGTATATAAGTACTTTAGAAGTTAGTAGGGATAAGGCAATGCTATAAAAAGTTTGTTTGCTGTAAATCGACCTGCTTATTTTAAACCTACCTACTAAAGGAAAATAAATATCTTCACTACCCTGTTATTATTTGCATTTTTTTTGTTTTTATGCCCCCGTTATTCAGAGATTCGGGGAACATATAATTTTTGCTCTGCCTGCCTGTTTGGTTGTTTGTCTGTTTTTCCATAAAAACTTAAGCATTTGATATATCTTTTGAATCGCAAGTGATAGGGCTTTCATATTTACATGTACATTCCTTGTGACAAGACCTTTTATTGATGCTGGGATATTTGACCTTGTGACCACATCAATGATGGGATCTGTTATTTAAAATATTTATCCATCTTTCAAATGCAATCCAGTTGTTTTCTTTTCTTTTGTATATTCCTCCATTTTCTGGAGAACCAATACTGGTGAAGTATACGGGAAAATATTTCTGTTGTAATCAAATAATCAGAGTACTGATGACATTAATAGACACAAACAAGAGTTAATAAAAATGCTTCACAAAAGGGGGTGAAAATAATGCTTGGATAATTGTATGGGCGAGGGTCAATTGGGTGACTTTGGTGTTTGCATTTCATTTAAATCATCACTTGTTTCAATTGATACCAGAATGAGAAGTACATAATTAACTGTTCATGATAAATGTTTGTTCTTAACCTCTACTCGGGGCATAAGTGTTTTACAAAACACATCTTATTAAAATTAGCTCCTTTTTGCATCCTTCAGAAAGAAAGATAACCTACTTACCTACTCGAACTTAAAATTGATAAACTATGAAATATGGCCTAAAAGTATAGGTTTTTAGAATTATTCAAAATTGCTATCGAAGGCTCCTGGTTTGTCTTTCTATATGTCTGCTAAAACTTTAACTCGTGTATATCTTTTGAGTGATAAGTTCTGGCAAGACATTCAAAATGAATAATATCTGCCTTTTTCGGAGAAGACATAATGACCCCTGTAAACTCTGACTCGGAGGGTCTAGGAGGTCCAGTCCTACGTTGCTGCAAGGCAGGACATTGGCCCTGATAAAATATTTAATTTTACCTATTTTATGTACAACTTCAGACCACTCTTTGTCACGATAGTTTCTCGTGGTCTTCTTCTCCCGATTTTGTCTCGAATTTGATCAAGAACCAATTAGATGGTCGCCAGCTCTAATTTGATTTGACTTTGAATGTTTTGAGAGCGATAATGCCTCAACATACAATATAATGTAATTTAAATCCCAAACTCAGTCCGATAGTTTTTGGTCTGTCTCTCTGTTTGAACCTTTAATACGGATATATCTTGTTAATGGTGAGTCATATGGCTTTTACATTTTGACAGTGTATTCCTTGTGGTAAGTTCTTTCAGACGATGCCATATTTTTATGCCCCCGCCGTTAGGCGACGGGGGCATTATCAGTTACCTACGTTTATACCCGTAGGCATTGAGATTGTACCACCCTTCAGCACCACTGTACAGCCTGAAGGGTGGTACAATCTAAATGCCTACGGGTAGAAACGTAGGTAACGGATTTATCCCCGGCTTTGTCTTTTATTTTACCGAAAAAGCATATCATTGGAAGTAAATCTGTACGAAATTTCAACGTCATCTGTGTTGCGCAAAAAAACAAGTATGATAAATATGCAGAAAATGCCCCACTTTCAATGTCGAGGATATTACCTAAGGTACCAACCTCAGACTTTGCTGTTTTTAGGCGATTTGATTTTGGGTCGATGATTTCTTGAGGTTATAAAGTTTTTGGCGCCAGTTTTTACTTACTAACGTCATATAATATGTGACGTTATCACAAAGGAATTCCATGGCACTGGCGCTAGCAACGTTCTTAAAAACGAGACGGGTGCATGGGATTTGTACCAACTGGCTGCCATCCAATCAAAAGCCGGCATTCATCACAAACTGGGGATAATAAGTTTTACGCTTGTCCGTCCGTCCTTACGTCCGGGTACGCCCGTCCTTACGTACGTCTGAAATTGCAGGAATGATTTGATATTTGGTCTGAAGCTTTGGTATGATGAGTAGTTCCGTGTCTTTTTCAAGTCCGTAGCTCATCTACTTCCTGTTTGCTGATATATCTGTATGGCGGGGGCATCCTGTCCCATGGACACATTTTCTTTTATTTTTACCTTGTGACCTTGACCTTGGTATTAGCTGGACCTTTAAAAATATTAATTCTTTAGCAATGGGTATATATCTTTTGAATGATAAGTGATGGGGCTTTCATATTTTGCATTAGTATTACTATTGGCCATACCTTTCAATTGTATATTTACCTTGGTATATGACCATATTTCTGAAAACTTTAACTAGATTGGTAATTGGTCAAAGAGAGATAATTCAAATTGATTTGAGGAATTCCTGTAATAGTTTGATATTGTTGCATCAGATTTAAGTTTTATTTTATATATAGAAACGATAAAGCCTTTATATCTTTTGAATTTAAGTAATGGGGGTTTTCTATTTCCAGTTTAATTTTAGTAATTTGATTTTTTATTTGATACCAGAATTAAAACAAATATCATTAATTTCTCAGTAACACAAAAATTACTTTTCATGCCAAAAGCTTCTTCCTCACTATTAATCGAGGGCAAAAGTGTTTCACAAAACACATCTTGTCCGTAATAAAAATTGAAGCATATTACGCAGTGTCAATACTTAGTTAAACGATTTTTCTTTTATTATTATGTAGCCCAGAAAAGTTCGAAATGGTATTTGTATGACAGAGTTTGTTACAGTTGTGAGGTTAAAGTGAAGAACAAATATGTAAGTCTGTTAACAACTTTTATTATATAACTATTACATTTGTTATTTTTTTGTCTCTAAGAAAGGGGGCATAATGTTTTTGGTCTGTCTGTCTGAATTCCTGTTAGGTAATCTTTTGAACAAAAGGTGATAAAACTTCACCTGTGTTTGACCTCATTAACTTGACCTTGGCATATGACCCTTTTTTAAAGACCAATAAACTTTAACATTGAGTATATCTTTTGAATGGTAACGGATTGTACATTAATTGTGGCATATATAACAGAGTTCGAAGTACCAACCAGTCCGTCTGCCCCAGGCAGACTAGATTTTGATTTAGTTAGTGAGCTATGCCGAACACGAGAGCAAGTGAATCAATTATAAAAATAAATATAATAGAAGAAAGTAATAAAGGTGGAAGGCACAACAGGCGTAATAAAATTTCCGCTAGAAATTTCGAGAAATTGGCAGACGCTAAAAATTGAGCCTTCTGTACAAGGGCTCTTTATCCTGCATTGAGCGTGGCGTTTCTACAAAGTTTGGCTGCAAAGGTTCCCGTTCAGGATTTCCGTATTATGACCTGATTACTCCGAATGGACAGAGGATATCCATATCTTCTCTCTGGGGACGCGTCCGGCAGCTCTGGGCGTTGCTTACATTTAAAAAAATGTTTAGTTATATAGTTTACGTAGATTCGAGGTGCATATAGTTTTGGGTCTGTCCGTCTGTTTGTCTGTTCCTCAAAGACTTTTACATTGTGTATATCTTTTGAATGTTTCAGTAATAGGGCTTTCATATTTTGCATGTGTATTCCTTGTAGCAAGACCTTCCAAACAATGTTTGACTTTGTGACCTTGACCTTGGCATGTGATAGACTTTGTGAGAAAAAAATTATAAACTCTCACATTGGGTATATCTTTTGAATGGTTAGTGATGTAGCTTTCATATTTTGCATGTGCATTTCTTGTGGCTAGACCCTTTTATTGTTGCTAGAATGTTTGACCTCTTGACCTTGACCTTGGCATATGACCTTATTAGCAAACTTTTCCATTTGACAGTTTTTTGAGTGGTAATTGACCGAAGGGAGATAAGTCAAACTGGTATGAAGAATGTCTGCAATATTGTGATGATACATGGAAACAATGAAGCCGCTATAAGAATATTTCTGGTTACGTAATTGTCATGGAAAAATATATTATTGAGAAGAGTTTCTTCATTTAAAACTTTAACATAGGTATATCTTTTGAATAGAAAGTACATTTAAAAAGGGTTTCTATTTCACAGGTTATTCATACTTCTTTGACTTTTCACTTGATACCAGACTTTATATATACATATTATCAATTTCTCAGAAGCACACACCATAGACTTATTATATTAATATAATAAGTCTATGCACATACATAACTATTTATTTTAAAAGGTTCATTTTAACTTCTTCTCGGGGGCATAAGTGTTTCACAAAACACATCTTGTTTGAGATTAAAAACTTCAGGATTGAGTTTATTTATGGAATGATATTGAAATGGTTTAAAAAACATGTGCAAAATGTTCAACCGATCCCAAAATTCAGAAATATCATGTGTGAAAAAATATCAAACAAAACACATTATTACACCATGAAATTAAAATTTTAAATTATTTGAATGAGACCTTAATTCTTAATCAGCAAGGATTACACACATAATAGGGATTAACATTGCCGTTTTATTTATAAATTAATATACAAGTGTGATTTAATAAGAAATGTCATCTACTCCCACAATTTTTGTTTTGTGTATTGCTATTCGACGTTTATTGGCTTAAATTTGTCAAGAAGTTCGGACTATGTTAAAAAATAGACTTAAAAAATGCGCCAAACAACATTAGATGGAACATAATTATCAACGATACGGTATAATAATTGCGGAAATTGATCATAAGTCATCTTTTTATTATGCCTTTTATACCTTAAAATGTAAGTATCGTCCAGCTGCTTAATTTTTCAATTCAAAATCATGAAACAAGTTTTTAATGTATGATACTTTGGTTGATGAACTTGTGTGTTTTGGGGGCTAGAGGTGTTGATGATTCTAGCATAATTAAACAAAAATGCAAATTGAGTCACTCGCCCAAAATCGAGTTATTTCATTATATATATACTGTTTTAACGTTAATTTGGTGTCGTTATTCCCAATTCATTGAGACAAAATAGTATAGTGTATTACCTAAAAACAAAATTTGTTGAAATTGTCTACTTTACTGATATCATACTGTACAGAATTAAGTAGGATTGTATCAGAATGATAAGTAGGATTTAAGTAAACGGAAATTATTATAATTTATTAGGTTGAGCAACATGATCCGTTTTAAACGTCATATGCGTAAAGAATAAATAGCAATTTTGCCTTGTCCCAAAAATACGGGCCTATAAAGTTAGCATGTTTATTTTCTTGCAATAGCCCCTGCCAAAACGGTTACTAATTATACAATGTATATAGTTGATGAAAAAGCGGTCGCAATCGTGAAGTGGAAATGTGGTATTGACCGAGATGGTGATAATGACCGAGCCGGGGTTACGATAATGACCACATTTTCATAACTTTTATTTTTATTTCACTTAGGACAAATTATTTCTTTATTTTAAAACAGGAGACGTTATTCTACAATCACATTCATGCATTACCGCGTGGTAGGGCCTGGGCACTATCACATGGTAATTTTTGTATACCCGCTTGACATTTTAACCATGTGGAAGGCTCCAGCCAATGATTCACTGATATGAAATAAAATCAAATATTTCGTTATAAGCAATTAAGTAATGATATATTTCAGGCAGTTATAGTCTTAATGATCCTTCCTTATTGGTAGACTGTTCAAGCGATCATTCAAATTGCAGCATGGATTGGCAATTTTATAATTTGACAAATAATATTGTTACAAACACTTACATGTACATGTTCAAAATACAACACTTTTGTCTTTCAGGATTGGGTCACTTGGTGGTTTGATTTCATGGAGTAAAGTGTCTGGAACAGCCGATGACGATTGGATAGATAGAATTAACCATATATGGACTGTTCTTATATTAGCAATTTGTGCAATTATAGTAACTTCCGGTCAGTATATATTGGGCGACCCAATACAATGTTGGACACCGGCAGAATTTACCGGACAATTCAACTCTTACGCTAAATCTGTATGCTGGATTTCTAACACGTATTATATTCCAGAGGGAGATTCAATACCAGAAAACATTTGGGAGAGACAGGAAGCGGAAATTACGTATTATCAATGGGTGCCAATTATATTGTTGTTTCAAGCATTTCTATTCAAAGTACCGAATATCGCGTGGAGATTGTTGAATGGATATTCGGGGATAAATATGGACAAAATTTGCACACTTTCGGAGTCAACTCTTCTATCATCGCCGGATGACAGGACAAAAAATATTTCTCATATTGCAAAATATATGCACCGATGGGTAGAAAGCCAGAGAGATTTCCATGACAACGCATTTGTACGTGCTCGACGACGGATATCCAGTGTTTTGTGTTTTTGTATAGGCAAACGAGATGGAACATTTTTGACCGGATATTACATTTTTATCAAACTTTTATATTGTGCAAACGTCGTTTGTCAGTTTTTCTTGTTGAATGCGTTTATGGCATACGATTACAATGTTTTCGGTTTTGAAGTTGTGCAGTATCTCCTTGACAACGGAGAATGGAAACCATCACCCCGTTTTCCCCGTGTCACTTTATGTGATTTCATTGTTCGACAGTTAGCCAATCATCACCGTTATACGATTCAGTGCGTTCTTCCACTGAACCTTTTCAACGAGAAAATCTTCATATTTCTGTGGTTTTGGTTTTTTCTTTTGGCATTCCTGACGTTCTTTAATTTTGCCTCTTGGCTCTATCATATACTATTTACCGAAAACAGAGCTAGATATGTCAAAAAGTTTCTTAAATTAGGTAATGAAATTTCAACATCAATGGATAAGAAATTTGCCAAGAAGTTTGCAGACGACTATTTGAGGAATGATGGGATATTTGTTCTACGCGTTGTAGAGAAAAACAGTTCCGGTATGGTATTATCTGATCTTGTTTTGAGTCTATGGAAATTATTCAAGGAGGAATATGGAACAGCAAAAACCGTAGTCAAACCTACCACAGATACAGAAATAATGAAAAATGGGAAAAATAAAAATGATGAATATGTATGACAAATTGCAAACAGAACAGTATATGAAGGAACTAGTCAGTACAATTTTGAAATATCTTGAATGGGATTATTATTTTCTAATCAACATGAAGTTATGTGCTTTGTATATTAGCATTATTTTGCAGTTTCGGGGGTTTCAAATCAGTAAAATCGATGAGTTCATCAAAATCTATATAACCAAGTATTTTAACATTACCATGTTTTAGGGTATTTGATAGCTGAACTAAAACACAAATATAACAAAACAATATTTTTTATATGTAAAACCGCATTTACTGGCATGTGTACAAAACTGGTAGCTTGCTTTGGTATATAACCTTAAGCTTTTTGGCTTTGAAGGTCTGGCTTCAAACTCTTAAAAAAAACTAGTTAATTATTAGTGAAAAGCAAATAAAATTTTGCAGAAATATAAATTAAGATATAAAAATTGCAATAGTGAAAAAAAAATTGATTCATAAGCATGTTTTATGTTATCATTTTTTTTCTCGTGTTACCATAATTTTAGTTGTACATTTTTTATAGTTGTTGTACTTAAATTGCACCATGTTTTTTTTATAGTTGTACTTATATTACACCATCGTACATCGGATATGGTACTTGATTTTGACACAAGGAACATTCAGTCCATAAGTATGTGCATTTTGTCGTTCACGCGCACCGATTACAAGTGCAATAAATTATGATGCATCATCATTCAACATGCAAGTTTGTCAATCATTTTACCTGCTCAATAAAAAAACACAGAAAATATCAGAAAAGAAAAAAAAATCCCCTTTCGAACTTTAATCCGAATAAACCAGTCGTTATATTCCGCTCACTTCGATCGCTCCTCGCAGAAGGAGAGAATACGGAGGGGGTTTGAATTATTCGAGTACCGATTAACCTGAATAATCCAGTCGTTAGATTCCACTCACTACGATCGCTCCATTAAAGAAGGAGAGAATGGGATACGGAGTGGGATTGTGAATTATTCGAGTTAAGTACCGATATGTGTTCTCTCTGTCCATCTTCATTTCCGGTGTATGTGGTGTAAGCGGATACTATATTGTGTTTTATTTTTTATTGTTTTAGTTGTATTTTAAGTAATTATGCATAAGTAAGTATTTTAGTTAGTGTGTTCATTGTTAGTTCAAACTGGCTTCATTTTTAATCCAATTTGTATTTTTTAATGTCATAAACAGTTGCTCAATACATGAATGATGAATTTGTTAAGCTGAAGTGTGGCTTTTTCATTAGTCCAACTTTTTTTGATTGGTTATTTTTTACATGATGTTCATATCTCCGTATTCCAAAATTTGCAAAAAGTGAAAATGTTCCAAATTGTTTTTGTTGTGACTAAAATCAAATATTCCAATGTATTTTTATAACTGTTTAAATGTATTTTTAAAGATGTTCCACAGATGGACCAAAATGTTTGTTATTTTTATTTTTGTCATGTTTTGCTGGAGAGGGACCAATATTTGTCATTTTGTAAATATATTTTGTATATATTTAGAATTAGTTTTGTATATATTTAGTTGTGTCGCTTGCTGTAAGCGGCAACTAGCCAACACATAGGGATTACTATCCGTTGTATTGCGTCGTCTGTTGATTTTTTAACCCACAACTCCTTCGAAACTACATTCTATTCCAAACAAACTTTCAGGTTATCTTTTTCATCTGGTATAATTATGTATTGTGTATTTTGATACTTAAAATTTATGTTTATGCAGAATAAAAAAAAATCTGTGTTTCCGGTAACCCGACCGACCCTTGATTTTTGGGGCTAAAAATGCCTACCCTAAAGTGTTCTTGGCAATTTTTAAAGAAGCACTGTTAAAGTACAGAAGTTACTCTCTATATGTCTATGTAAAAAGTTTTGGAAAAAAATGCCTACCTACTTACCCTAATTTTGAAGACTATGTTACCGGAAACACAGGTTTTTTTAGGCCTTAACACAATTTAGAGGTTAACCGAGCCAAAATACCTCATTTGTTCATATGGTTTGTTACTCAACAACTGCTTCAAAACTGTAAGTTTTTTCAACCACACTTGCAGGATATGTTGTTCTCGGGATCTAGTTGTGCACATTTTGATTTTATAGAGTATAGAGGTTCATCGAGCAAAATAGCTCATTTGATGATTCGATTTGTTAATCTCGAACTCATTCAAAATTATAATTCATATTCCAACCGAACCTACAGGATATGTTGATAACCATGTTTTGCTGTGCACCTAATGCTTAAAATTTTGATTTTTCAGATTTTAGGGATTCACTTAGCCAAAATAGCTCATTCGATAATTTGTTTTATTAGTGTTAAACTCCTTTAAACTGTATGTCAAATTCCAACCAAATATTTTTGATATGTTGTTATGTGTTTTCTTGTATTTTGTGCATCCTAAACTTAGAATTCTTATTTTACTTATTTTAGAGCTTTCAATATTTGATAAGGGACCGACCATTTAACCTGAAAAGAGGGGGGGTGGGGGTTATGGTTTTTTTTCTGGACAGAAAATTTTTTTCTCGCGTATCAACAAAATATTTTTTTTTTCTAAATTAACATTAATTTTTGGAGCAGAAAGCCTCCTTCTGAGGATGTTTCATCATTTTTATTTTTGGGGGCAGAAAGCCTCCTTCAGAGGATTTTTCATCATTTTGGCAGCCAAATTATTTTTTTCACATGAAATCAGCTCCAAAATATCTTTTTAGAAAAAAACCATACCCCCCCTTTTAAGTTAAATGGTGGGTCCCTAATCTGAAACTCCTTCATAATTAAATATTGAGGATACACTTTTTACCTTCATGATTGTGATCAATCATTTAACATGTTAGAGGTTAGCTGAGCCTAAAATAGCTGATCTGTAGTGCATGCGACACAAGTGTTCCATGGAACACCCATACTTTTTTCAAAGAGGACCAATAACAATACAAAGGACATTTTTTGTTCACCAGTGTTCACATGACAATAAATGTCAGAGAGGGTTATTTTTTATCACTTTTTGTCGGTTGTCTGTAGACTATTCATGTTCCATTTTTTTTGTTATTTTAACTGGCATTGAAAAGAAACAAATGCTCAAGTTGTTTACTTTTTTTTGTAGAATTGATTGGAAATGCTTGTTTTGTTATGTATACAATTATGAAATAGCAATACTCTGGTGTGACACAAATAGTTTTTAAAGTGTCGTCGATTTCATTATATATAGATATAAAAATAAATAAAATGTCCAAAGTGAAAATTTGCTCGAAAATTTAGGAGTTCAACAAAGACGATGAAGTGATTCAAAAGATCTCAGAGTTGGGTCATTATTGGAGAAATCACATCTATCTTTCAGCATGTTCAGAGATCTTAGAAACCAGTGACCATCATATTTGTTACAGCATTAAATTCTCGCTGAAGCTCAACCTTTCTATGTTGTTTCAATCGGTAATATGATCAACCGTTTGAAAGCAAGATTGTTATATGGTATTATATACGACACATGTCCAGAGGTTCATGTCAGGTTGCGCTCAATTATATATTTTATTTCCTGTAACTGCCAAATAATAATTTACAATGTATTTTGTACTTTGTATGTACCTATAGTGCAAGTTATATCTTTACAATAAACATATTTTTTGTTTATCTTTGTTTATTTGTATGTGTTGTAAGGGGCCCTGTAGTGAATGTCACGTGCTCTTTTTTCTGACCAAAAGTCCAACAGGTCATGAAAAGTTTGACCATACAATCTCACCCTGTATCATCGTACACAGGAAATTGGTACCAGAACTGGTTTTATGTTTAAATTTCAATGCCGGTTACCATTAGTGTACGTGGATCCAGTTTATAGCTTCTAAGTAGCTATACACTGGAACCACCGTACACTAATGAAAAATTTTGTTAATTTAAACTGAAAACCAGTCATGGTACCTATTTCCTGTGTACAATGTACACGGATTACTAGAGCTTGGTATTACAACATACTGATACATATATTGCAGCAGGTCTATGTCTACTGTACGTTTTCCTTGAGTGGTAACAAGTTCCATTGTCGTTTTGTAGAGCCGTTCATATTTGCAATATTCTAATCGATCGGGGTTTAGTTAAATATATATCAGTATATATGTACAATAATTGAAAAATTAAGCAATAAACAATAAAATACAAAAAATTGCAGTTTTAGCTCACCTGGCTAAACATCAAAGATAACAACAGATACCCTTTCTGGAACCTAGAAGTTCCACATGAGCATTTAGCATCCTTTGTCCGTTCAAAAGCTCTTTATAAAACAACTTTGCCAATTTTTGCATAAGTCATTGGAAGGTCCCTTGAAAAATTTCGATATTTATATCCCTGTCCCATGCAGACCTAATGCCTTACAGGGTTTCAATTAAGAGACCAACACCGTCGCATAGTAGAATCCAGCGCATGCCAAGGTTTCAAGGCACCTTCCTTGGCATGCATATTAAACCCACTATACAGCTTTGAAGTTTGGGTTTTCGTCCCCAAGTTTAGAACAGAAGCTAACAATTGGTGAATTGGTCGTAAATCTCGATGTCGGTTCAAAGTTCGTATAGAGAATATGTCAAATGTTCCGGTTTTTTACAGATATACCTGTAAATTATTGTAAGAACCGACACGAAACGCATTTATTAACCTTTATTTCACCAAATGGGAACACAACCTAATGAGTTTAACAGGAACCATTCAAAAATCCTCATATCAAGAACTAGGTATAACAATGATCTTAAAAATATGTCCGTACTGCATTCAAGATGGAGCATAAATTAACATGGAACTACTACTGGAAACTAGTGTGAAGCTGCATTTAAAGTCGATATCCAATGAATCCAGAAGGCAAATTTAACCAAATTTGATCACAATAGTGCTTTGGTTGTCCCTTCAGAAACCGATTCTTTATCAAAGGAGTCTGTCTAAACTTTGAAATTAGATCTTATATAGGAAAAACTGCACGATATGGCATTTCAGACTTGACTTGGTAAAGATCATATATAAATATTATGACAGTGAGACGATAGGGTACAAACAGATTTTCTGAAAAACTACAAACAAATGCAAGATTGTGCCACTATCAATGGACAATGATGATATTTACATTTGACCTTGAACTTTTGTATCGTTAACAAATACCAAAACACTGGTAGCAGGGTCAATATCGTTCACAAATACCAAAACACTGGTAGCAGTGTCAGTATCGTTAACAGGTAACAGGGTCAGTATCGTTCACAAATACCAAAGCACTGGTAGCAGGGTCAGTATGGTTCACAAATACCAAAGCACTGGTAGCAGGGTCAAGGCTTCGATGGCCTTGATCTAACTTAAGAGGCTTAGAGGCCTTGAAAGATAAAAATGAAAGCAGACGATGAATTCCATAAAAATCTACAAACTAATAGCAGGGCCAGTGATCACCAATGGCCTTGACAGATAGACAAAGGTATAGTCAGCACATAGGGACCTACACGTGATGCCAAAGATGAAGAAATCGTAAATTTATCTTCTGGCCTTGACGTATTTTATTGTGAAAATTTTATGAAATGAAGAGAAAAGATGTAGAAAACATTAATTCCATAAGGCTACAAAGTCTAGGATGATGTTTATTTCGCTGAACTTGATTACTCTTTATTTAGGGGCCAACTCCGACCTGCCGTTGGGTGTGGGGTTTCTTCACCGTTCATTGAAAATCTTATGGTGGCTTTGAGTTTGATTTTGTGTCGTCTACTGTAAGCAGAGTCGACGCGTGTCGTCTTACGTCGTCGTCATGTGTCGTCTGTCAGTTTTTGAATCCGCATCTCCTTCAACACTGCCGGTCCGATTCCAACCAACATTTCGGAATATGTTGTTTAGTTGGTGTAGTTATGCACCTGACACTTAGAATTTCGGTTTTGTAGATTTTAAGGTTCACGGAGCAAAAAATAGCTCATTTGTTAATCTGGTTTGTTTATCCGCAACTCCATCTCAACTATATGTCAGATTCCAACCAAACTTGCATAATATATTGTTAATCTGATCTTGTTGGGCGTCTAATATGTAAAATTTTAATTTTTAGAGGTTCAGGGAGCCAAAGAAGACAATTCATTTTCCTAATCTGGAAGTCCTTCAAACTGTCAGTCATATTTAAACCAAACTTTCAGGATACGTTTTTCAGACCTGATATAATTGTACCACTGCATACTTGAAATTTTGATTTCACAGATTTTGAAGGGTCATTGGGCTAAAATAGCCCATTTGTTTATTCGGTTTGTTAATCTGCAGCTTCTTCAAAATTGTCGGTCGGATTTCAACCAAACTTTCAGAGTATGTTATCAGATATGGTTATGCATAATAAACTTAAAAATCTTGTTTTTACAGATTTTAGAGGTTTTCCAAGCCATCATAGCTAATTTGAAAATTAAGTTTGTTTATCTGAGAGTCTTTCAAAACTGTAATTCATATTCTAAACTTTGCAGAATATGTTTTTGCCCTAGTTATGCACCTGATACTTCAAATTCTAATTTTACCAATTTAACAGATCTGTATCATTTGTAATGCAGGCGACACAAGTGTTCCATGGAACACTCACCATTGTGTGTGTGTGTGTGTGTNTGGGGGGGGGGGTAATGATACATATTATAAAAAAAATTATTATATCATTTTTGCGACGGACAGTTCACTTTGACCCTGGCTAAAACTTGAAGAAATCCTGTAGAGGTTCATAGTCTGTAACCACATGCGGCTGTGAGAATAACATATGTGGGAAACGAGAAGTATAGGTTATTGACATTCAATATCTGAAGGATAGAATTTATATGAAAATGACCACGGAATCTACTTTGTTCTTCGTAATATTACCATTATCCCCGCACTTTCTGAGGAAAGTTCGGGGATATTGTTTTCGCCTCCGTCTGTCATCATGTCCGTCCTACTCCTACATTCTATGAATTAGGATTTAATTTTGTGATAAAATCATTGAAAATTTGTTGCAGATACCCAATAGCCTTTCATTTTTTTTGATATTGGTGTTTATACAAACAAGAGGCCCAAAGATGTCGATTTTGACACATGTTGCATGTGACACAACCTCCTTCTACAGTTTTGAATTTAGGTATATAATTTTTAGAATTATTGTATATAGTCTATAGATACACAATAAGATTTCATTTTTTTCTTTGTCTTATTGCAAACAAGAGGCCCCAAGATGTCGATTTTGACATTCGGGTATGGAAAGGGTCATGTGACGGGAAATTCTGACTGCCACTGGAAAAGTCGGGTGAAATCGAAAGGGGCGGGAAATTTTGACAAAGACCAAAAGCTTTCACATATATGGCATGTGACACGTAGTGTTTTAATTTTGTATATAGTCTGTAGATAAGCAATATGCTTTTGAGTTTTGATTCCGGTTCCAACTTCGGTAGATTTTCTGAAAATGTCAAGACATATGTTTTTTTTTTTGAAATCTTGACATATTATCTTATACTTTGGATTCAATGTAGAATTTCAAAACATAAGTGGTCTTTGAAACTTTCAGGAAATATATACCAAAAACTGGAATCAAATATCTTTGAAGTCCTATTAGTGAAAATCTTAATAGAAAAAAAATCTGAAAGTAAGGTTGCTAGGTAGAATTCAAATAAATGAATAAATAAATAGTCTTTGAGACTTACAGGAATTTTGTTAAGATTGGAATCAAATATTTGTGAAATCCAATTTATGAAAATTTTTTCAAAGATATTGATTCCAGTTTTGGTATATGTTTCCTGAAAGTCTCAAAGACCATTTATTATTTTTTTTTGATTCTATATTGAATCCAAAATATAAGAATTTGTTTCAATTAGAACAAACTTTCTCGCCAACTTTATTTCCCAAATATGTGATTCCAAGTTGGTAAATTTCCTGAAAGTCTCAAAGACCACTTATTTTTTGGAATTCAACATAACAACCATATATAATTGAATTCTTTCAGTAAGAAATAATGATCGAGAAAAATTATGCCCAGAGTGTTAAACATCTGGTGTCCGGGAATGCTGTGATAGCTGTCGTTTCCGACAACCTCTTGTTTGTATTGACAAGAAAGTAATCACTAGAAGCTCAGAGACTGAGCCTGTATCGCTCACCTTACATATTTTTGTCGAAATAGAACGAAATTAGCAACCTTTGGAAAGGACCTACCCTACGTCATTCCAGCACAGTTACACTAAATTTAACAGCTCCAGAGCTGATGATGAAGACGATTTTTCCGCAAACAATTCAATGTCAATGTATGTTCTGTGCTGGCTGCCATGTTTTTGTCAGATCGGAAAGATATAAGCAATAATTGTGTATTTCTTGTAAAGCTTGGTTGAATTCGCTTGATGGGGATCATTTGATAACTAAATACCGAATATATGATGAAATATGATTTACCCATAGGACATTCTGTGCATGCGGTCATGTTATGACATATGAGAAATCTTTGTGAAGGTCCTAAGCTAAGTCTTTCCAGTACAGTTAAGTTAGATTTGCATCAATTGGTTCAGAGGAGATGATGAAAATGATGTTTACCCATAGGCTAAAATGTTTAACCAAGTCCGTGATGGTGATCATGTTTCTCGTTAAATCAGAAAGCAATTTCTTTAAGGACACTTCCTTATGTCATTACAGCACAGTTTATAATTATAATTTGCTTTTATGGAATCAGAGAAGATGATGAAATAGATGTTCTCCCTATAAAGCCCAATATTAGACTAAGTTCCACGCTGGTGGTCATGTTTTTTGTCGAATCGGAGGGAAATGAGCAATCTTTGACAAGGACCTTCCATACGTTATTCCTGTAAAGTTTTGTGGCTTCATTGGTTTCAGGGGACTTGATAAAATTCAATGTTAAACAAAGTTCCGTGCTTGTGGCCTTTTTTTTGTCGGTTCTGAACTTTTTAAAGGAACTTTTAAGTCACCAAAAAAAAAAATCAAGTTATCAGACTACTCTGGAGAGAATCGGATACAGGGAGGCCGAAATCATATTTTTTTCAAGTTACATTTGGAAAATGTCAGAAAATGGGTAAAAAATTTTGGAAAATGAGAAAAATGGCTACAAATAATTAAGGAAATGGTAACACACAATAATTGAGAAGTGAAAGACTTTAAAAAATGTGGGATTTGGGAGAAGGGTCCAAAACAAAGTGGGAAATGGAAGATCAGCCAAATGATTTTTGCTATGTGTATTCTGTTTTATTTGTTTTTTTCTGTTTTGTTTAATTTTTAATTATTGGTTTTTTGTTATGTTTTCAATTGTTACTTTTTTGTTTTAATAATGACAATTTGATAAACTAATTTGGGTCGTAAATATTGAAATAAACAATTATAGACAAGGGATCTGTGAGACCCTGCTCACTAGTAATACCCCCTCTCATCTTCCAGCATCTAATACTAGAGCATGTCGAAACTGGCGTTGTCCGAAGGGCCCCGCAATTTCGATCCTGAAACTCTGGGAAAAAGTAAAATTGAGATAAGTGTGGATTCAAATTCTGTTTGACACACAAATGTGTTGATACCATAATTTGCTGGATACAGTGATTTCTTGAAGTTTTACCAAACCATGTAATTTCTCAGCCTCAGACTTAATATCAAATCATTCAAGCTGATACAAGTAAAAAATCTTATGACGATAATTTGGGTTTATAGAAAAAAGTCAATGCATTGGCAAACAGGAAGTGGATGTTCAACAAATTTGAAAACCACTTACACAATACAACTCGTCATTTCAAAGCTTCAGACCAAATTTCAAATCATTCCCTCCAGTGCAAAAGAGGAAATCTGTGAGAAAAATATGGTTTATAGTAAAAAAAAAGTATCGGCAAACAAGAAGTGGATGTCCAACAAACTTGAAAATTGCTACGCAATACAACTCATCGTTTCCAAGCTTAAGACCAAATTTCAAATCATTCCAACATATACAAGCCAAGAAATCTTTGACAGAAAATATTGTTGACGGACAGACAGACAGACGGACAAAGTGAAAACTATAGGGCACCCCCATCTCGATGCGGGGCCCTTACTAGTAACCCAACAAAGTCGGTAAACAAAATGTAGTACCCAACATTCTTAAAATGCATCCCACATTATGGCATGACCACACAAAGCTTATTCAGACAAAATTTCAAGTTTATATCATTAGTCAATGCAAAGAAAAGTTTGACGAAAGTTGTGACGGACGAAAGGAATGATGAAAAATTGACTTAGTTGGTAAACAGGAAGTAGCATTCCCACAAGTTTGAAAATGCATCCCACAATATGGCATGACTACACAAAGCTTATTCAGACAAAATTTCAAATTTGTATCATTTACAGCAGAGAAAAGTTTTACCAAAGTTGTGATGGGCGGACAGAATGATGAAAAATTGACTAAGTCGGTAAACAGGAAGTAGCATTCCCACAGGTCTGAAAATGCATCCCACATGATATGTGGCATGACTATACAAAGTTTCTGATAAAATTTCAAGTTTGTATTATTAACCACTGCAGAGAAAAGGCTTTACGAAAGTTGTGACGGACGGAAGGAATTATGAAAAATTGACTAGGTCGGTAAACAGGAAGTAGAATCCCGACAGGTCTGACAATGCATCCCACATTATGGCATGACTACACAAAGCTTCTGACAAAATTTCAAGTTTGTATCACTTACCATCGCAGAAAAAAGCTTTACGAAAGTTGTGACGGATGGACAGAATGACGGAATGACAAAAGTGAAACAGTATACACCCTCCTCCTGCGGAGCAGGGGTATAAAGATATATTAGATCAGACAACCGTAATCAGTCACATGTAAAAATGTTTGTAAAGCTTTTAATTCCAAATTCCAAAAAAATCTATAGTTAAAATTATCTAGATTTTAATTTTAGAAAACACTTGTTTTGGAGTGCTTCTAAGATGTGATTTTAATGAAATGAAAGTGAAATGTAGACGAAATATTTTCGTTGGTGCATGAAAGTAAGAAGTCAAAGTATACTGGAAAGGTCATCCACATTTAAGAGGGTTAATCTTTTCTTTGGTTAAATACTATTATTTACAGATTATAAGCGTTTTATATTGGAAATTCTGCGATAGAAGTTTCGTTCAATAAACGCCCTTGTGGAGGATCATGTGTAGGCTTCTAAATCTGCAGAGCCAAAGCAAAGGGGACAAAACCTTTCCTGTTAATGTGTTTTTGTGCATTTTCAGCTGGTTGCTAAATGTTTTAGGTGAAGTCAATCAGATATTATCTGTTTTGAACCATTTGGAGTTTTCTGTTTTGTTATTTTTTTACTTTTGTGTTAACTGTTAAAGGGGAGTTAAAAGCATATTTTTTTTGCTGTTAATCATAGAAATGTACTGTTTATGAACCCCCCCTAAAGCAAGCGACTATACATGTTGAATGAATGTCATAGACCTAAGAGTGCTGTCCTATTTCCCGAACATTCAAAAAGGATTAGGGTTATGCAAGCTTTTTACCTAAATTCAGCACAAAATTTGATTTTTTTTCTAATAGGAGAATAAACCCCGAATTCTATGGAACCGAAACTTCATATGTTTAAACTCATAATACAGGCAATTCTCTTCTGGTGTTTCGTGCCTGCAGACAAAAGAAACAGTTAAATATGCATCAGGAAAATTGGTCTGGGGTGGAAGGAAGGTATGTCCGGATATCAATTTTACTAGATTTCCAGGGAATATTTTTACCCCTGACTGACGTTCCTTGTAATATCTAAACACATTTCTATCAGGACATACTTATCACTCACACAAGCCCTTTTGTACCTGAAGAAAGTAAGGACACCATGTTAAAATACTATATGAATGAAACAGAGATGGGGTAATTGAAAAAAGTAATTGTAATTGGTTGTAATTAATTACAATTTCTTTTGTAATTGGATGTAATTTGTAATTGAGCATTTTTTCAATTACATGTAATTGAAAATAATTAATTACATTGCAGATTTTGCTGTAATTTTCAATTACTTTTGAATTACATTTCAATTACTTTTGAAATTTTTCCTCTGTTAAATTATTTTGATTGGAATGAATATTAAATTGATCCATAACATGCTAAATTATATTTTATTAATGCAATACATATATTTTAATAACAAAAAATTCTTTTATTTTTTTTTTAGTTTTGAAAAATTTGAAATTGTAAGAATACTTTATAACAAATTATTTCTTACCCTTTACTTTCTTATGATATAACTATTAAAAGTACAGAAGTTAATGTGAATTCAGTTTATATATGATCTGAAGTAGTCATTATTTGTTTTTACAACAATTACATGTATAATGTTTTTTTGGATGTCCAATTATGTAGGGTATACATGATTGTTCTTACAATATTCATATTGTTTTGTGTTGAAAGTATAAAACTTTAATGGTTTAAGGTGTTAAATTTGCCCCAAGCATGTGCAGTTTTTGACATACATATTGTTATTTTAATGAAATGTCAGTTTAGTAAAGAAAAGTTCCATACTTTCAACATAAAACAATATGATTTTATAAATGAATTTTATTGAAAAAATTATTTTTTTTCCTGCATTATTAAAGACTTTTCTGAAACATTTTACTTTACATTTGTAAAATTCACTTTCTTCCTCATACATTTAAGATTTAAAAGTATTTACATTCTTCTTCCATTAAGTTCCTATACAAGAAATAATTGAAGTAAAAGGGAAAAAAGGAAACACCTACAATGGCTGAAAATTATAATTACATGCCACAATCTGCAAAGGAACTACAAAGGAAAAACACAAATTAATTAGCTTTTGAAATTGATACAAAAAGTAATTGAAATGTAATTAATTACATTGACCATGTAATTGGAAAATAATTAATTACATTGCTTAAAAAGTGCAAATGTAATTTGTAATTTAATTGAAGATTTTGTAATTGTAATTGAATATAATTAATTACTTTTGAAAGTAATTGACCCCAAGTCTGGATGAAATGAATTTCCGATAATGATATATGATTGTAAGAGCTCTTTGCCAGTTTAAGGTAGATCGAGCCTATTAAAAACATATTTTGAGATATTTTGTAGGCCTTAGCCTTCTTGTTCAAAAAATGAAATAAAAATGATATGTCACCGGTCATCTTTTCCTGTTACCAGGCTTTGAACACAGTATAGGAACCTGTGCGCCTAAAATATCTGATTTACGGTTCTATCTGTAGGCTGTAGAACGTTTTTCGCGGAAAATCCACTTCAACAGAATATGCCAGATGAGTTTTTTCATGTTTTATTGTTAAAAAATAAATATTTTGTGTACAAAAAGGGGTTTATTATTTTTCTAGTAGACTGTCAAGTGTCTCTTTATCCATAATTGTGAAGAAGTTGTCCCGCGAGAGCTGATTTCTTGCTATTAATGCCAGTACATCGCATTACAAAATGCATTTTTTTCTCCATTTTACATGAAAAGCTAAATTTACAACGCTCACACTTCTTGAGGCAACTATAAAAGATAATTCTTACTTTCATGCCAAATTTCAACAGTATTTGTAGCTGCATTGTCGAGAAAATCGTTGTTTTAAAAATGAATTAAGTAACTTTTATCACAGACTGTAAATCTATCTTTACTTTGTATGCTGTTTAACGAATATATAACTACACAATTTGTGAAAAAAAGGGTAAAAATGAATGTTAAGGAAATTTCAGCTACTCCCATAATTAATGAAGGGATGTGGAGTAAATGCACACGAAACAAAGTCTCTACAAGTACACATGGTAAAAATAAGCTATGGAACAATGATTTTTTTGTTGTTGTTCTTTACATTGCGAGTCTGTTTCGGCAGAATGTTTCCTCCAATTCATTTCTCCGTGTATATCTCGTTGAGAAAGATAATACGCTTTGTCTTCCGCTACTTTGAACATGTTTTTAAGGAATGAAGCAAATTTGACCTTCCCCGTTTTACTTTTAGAAATCACTTTGAAATTGTCCTGAGATATATCGATCATCGCCTCTGAAACTGCTGAAGGAAACTGTAATAAGTTTGCGTATGCAAGGTCTTTCACAATTTAGTGATTTCTTTACAATATATTCACACAACTGGCATACAGATTTTACCTTTTGAGATTTTCTGGATCTTACCAAAGCCCGCTGAACCAAACTTGACAGGTAAGTTGTATGGAAGGTATGTAGTTTGGTTCCTTTCATGCTACAACTGCCAGGGCCACCAGACGAAAAGAAATTACAGTAAGGGCAACCGATATGGTACTAGCAATTTGTAATAATGTCTATAGAGGTCTATAGACAATTGGATTCCTAGCAATAAGCAGTGTATTCTTCTATTAAGGCCCTTATTTAATGTATGCATACATGAATAGTTTGTTAGATTATGCATGTTTATACAATTGTACTTTACTACAAGAAAGAGAATTAATTTCAAATGTTAAATCACCGGGGGATCCAGCTTCCGTAAAGGGGGATCCCAATGAGTTTCCAGAAAAAGGGGTTTCAGACCTTTTTTTTTGGTCAGTTTTGCGTAAATTTTGCACGAAATTTTAACTTTTTTCGTGAAAAGGCTTAGAGTTCCGAGGGTTGGATCAGCAAATGTTACTAAATGGGACGCCATCAAAATTATCCGATATACTTAAGTATTACAACACTTCATAACTTTCATAACTTATTGAGAACAAAAATAAGTCCACAATGTTCATTAGATGAGCTTAATTAAGACAAAACAGATCAAATTCCAACCCTTGATTTTTTTTAAGATTAAAATACAACCAAGTACGATATTTTTATTTGGTTTTATTATTGATGACCATTTTAAAGAGGTGGGGTCGCTTACTCGTGACTTTATTTCCTTCAGCATACCAGTTTTTGTCAATGTATTAAATCTTTACCAAAATTGTGTTATCAGATCATCCGTTATAAGAAAAGAAAATCAATTCAAATGTATTTTCATACTTCAGCCACTGAACTTGCCATTTCATTGCAATTTTGACAGATATCGGCAATTTTTGTTAAAATTCGCTGTATAGTACATACAGAGCCAAACTATACTAACAGCCATTTGGAAGGGCAAATGTTTACACACTCGCAACTCGCAACAAAAAAAAAAAACGGTTTTGGTTCTCGGTGTCTTTCGAGTAGTACCATTTTCCTTAACACTGTAAAATGGCTTTAATAGAAAGAAATTGCTATTTACCGCCATGCTTACATGTAAAAAAACATACACGCATGGCATATATTAATTTTACTCTTAGGAAGTACAAATACCAGAGACTACCTTAAAAGTTTTTACGACAACATTTGAGATTATTCTGAAAGCAGCCCACGTTATGAACAAAATATGAAAAAGAAAGGAAATGGGGTAAATGTCGAGGAGACAACATCCCATATCCAGGTTAAAACGACCC
Source organism: Modiolus philippinarum (assembly GCA_002080025.1). Lineage (NCBI taxonomy): Eukaryota > Metazoa > Mollusca > Bivalvia > Mytilida > Modiolidae > Modiolus > Modiolus philippinarum. Next base: position 93,303 of record MJUU01005688.1, read on the forward strand.
AAAACAAAACATCTAGGGGTCACCATATGGTCTTCAACACAGTGAGGAACCTCACACCATATAGTAAGCCCTAAATGGCCCCGAAAAGGTAAAAAAGTGAATAAATCAATGGAAACAAACCACACCCAATAACCCAAATATCAAGAAACAAAAATTTTATAAGAAGACAAGGACAAGCCAATGACGAACATATTCCTGACTTGGGACAGGCGCAAAAATTGCGGTGGGGTTAAACTCGTTTTCTTGGATCCAAACCCTCCCCCTATGTGTGGTGAATGGCTAAAAATAAATACACAAAAAGACTCACAGTAAAAATCAAGCTAGAAAAAAGTCCAACTTATCAAGACGAGTACCCTTACAATGAAGTACATAAAACATGAAGACAATACACACAGGTACTGTCCGGACAAATGCTCGCAGTTACTGACAGCTAGCTAAGGACATAATTTCCGTTGACTAAGATATCGAGCCTTCTTACATATGAAATTTCAATTGAAATACTTCTAAATAGATTTGGTATAAAAACATCATCAATTATGAAAGAAGAACAAAATGTACGTTATGACCCTATTTCTTTATTTCTAATGTTTTAGACGTTACGCACGATATTGGTGCGAATTTTGTTTTACGGTTGTCTCTTTTTCATTTACCATTGTAAATAATTGAAGATTGAAAATCGAATGCTATATTTTATTTGGTTTATGCATAAGGGTTATTATTTGTATTTGATGCATTATTCTTGGTCTGGTTTATTAATTTTGCGAAGAATATCTCGCTTTCAATTACAAAACTCTGTGAAAAGAAGGACGACTAACGTTACGTTTAGCCATGTAATTTTTTATATTTTATTTTTCCGATTTTCACTAAACTTGGCGTGAGGGATGCCATCTTCATTTCCTTCGTATCACTTTATGCATTTTTTCGTCAGACAAAATTGTAAAATTGTAAACCTGCAGCGTCTATTTTGCGCCGATGTCTGGTATGTCCAACGTAAAACAATTGCCGAGAAAATACTGATTACTTTATTTTGGTACAATTTTCCGAAAAGATGAAGAGAAGGGTGTAAACTATTTTGCATATGTTTTTAAAGTACATTACATCAATATTCAAAAGAAATAACACAAGAGGAAAAAATCGGTATACTCTACATCAGAACAAACGATTTTTGCATGGTAGCCATTTTGTCACAAATCAGGTTTTCTAACGTGCCATATATTATTCAACATTTTTGTGCGCTTATTTAGAAATTTTTCGCTGAAAAACCTAAAACTTTTTCTATATGAACCGTAAGTACACGGATTTTACTTTTTCAGAGTGTATTTGGATTCTTCATATATGCCTCAATAAGGGAAATCATATAAATGAGGCAACGGTAGCCAATTTGTCACATTAGTAAAATTTGGACGTTAGGACGTATAGGACCACGACAGAAGGGCCCGCAACGTTCGTTTCTTTTATTATGTCGCTATAGTTTTAATTGAACTTATATATCTATTAATTTTTATTTTTATCTCTCATTTAAAAGCCTTTTGCTTCAACATATGTCTGTTTTTTTGTTTTCCACATGTGGTCAATCTACAAATGTGATCTTTGATTTTTTTCATGTATTTCGTATTTTTTTTTTACAAATAAAATTGAAACCCACCAGGAAAAAAAACAGAACAAAATAAACCAAAAACAAAACACTTAAAAAGAAAATAAAAAACAAACAAAAAATAACAAAAAAAAAGAAGAAAAAACATTGGAACAAAACATTTTTTGCTAAACTCTAGAGAGGGAGAGAGTTTTGCTGATTTGCTACAATTTTTGTGTTATATTGGCGATTTATACAAATTATTCCGTGAAGTTCTGTAGGACTTTTATCTTGTAAAATGTTTATACGAGACTTAAACATTGAATTCTTTGAATAATGACAATTTGGGTAATTTTTAAGTTCAGTAAAACAAAGCAGACTGTTGTCATTCCCTTGTTGTCTGTTATTAGTACATTGGCATCGGCATCGAAACCAGATGGGATATAAGATGTGCATTCAAAAATTTCAGTATCGCATAAATAATTTCATTGATATCAAGTGTAATTTTTATGATTTTACGACTAATAAGTACATCTGTTTTACTGTAAATTCATACCGTTCCTAAAGTCTGTTTCACTTCCTTTAGATAATGGAAATTCTCTTCTGTTGACTTTAATATTGCATATTTCGGCACCGGATTTTGCATGGTTGTATAAAAATATTGTACATTTCTAGAACCACTTTTAGTTTGATGATTTCCTATACAAATGGATTGAAAAAAATACTTTTTAAAAATGCTCTATGCTTTTAAAGGGATAATATTTTCGGCGCACAATTATCGACAAGACTGGGCCATTGTGAAATAGGTAATGGCAGGTATTACTTGAAGTCAGATGATAAACAAATCTCACTTTGACTTTTACCATGTGCTTCTTCCCCCTTTTTAATTCAAGAAAAAACATACCCATAAAGGAAATAATTCAACAAAATACCCCAATATGTAATTGAAATATGCATGCATTAAACGCAAAAGAAATATTTGAAAGAAATTGTTAATGTATTGCTACTTTATATTTCTTGTTTACAAACAAAAAGTCCGTGGATTAAATTTGTAACCCCGAACGAGTACACCTTGCTATTATTAGATAGGTCAACTCGGTTCATCAATTTCATCAAGTTACTTGGTCACCCTTAAAATAGGACAATCCACCACTTAGAAATTTTCACCTGTTTGAAAAATATTGTGAAAATGCATATGACTGCAGACTTTTGTGCATGCCCTAAACGGAGAATTCAACATTTTTCAGTTATGTATGGTCATTCCTGATTTACATACCAAATATGATAAAGATTAGTGTACAAATAAAGCTGAAATCGTAAGATTTCCATTATCTAAAGGAAGTAAGACAGACTTTACCGTAAACAGTATACAGTTGACAATTTTATTAAAATGATATTTTCGCCATCAAAAAGAAAGCACATATGATTATCTGGCTTTGTATATGCAGTTAATAATACAATATACTAACTATATGAATATAAAGACAGACACGCACACATGAGCAAAGAAATAGCTCTATTTCTGTTTTATGACTGTTTATTTCACCTTTTAATATGAACTTTTAAACTTGAAGTCAACAGGTTACTTGTAAATAATATCATCTTCGGATACATCAATCTTTCATACACGTTGGGCGAACTTTACAAAATTAAAAAGTTTCCTAAGTCAAAGACAATATGTAAAAAAACTTAAGGACATGTATGCTGTTTCACATTTTTTCCTGTAAAAACGTTCTACAGCCTACAGATTGAACCGTAAGGCAGATATTTCAGGCGCACAGGTTCCTATACTGTGTTAAAAATCAGGCCAAATCCAATATTTTTCAGCACTATTCAAAAAGAATATATAGGGAACTGTGTGAACATGCTTATTATTTAGCTTTCATATGAAATAAATATCAGATGAGATTTTTTTTTATAATTTTTTTTTGATATTTCAGAGATATATACTTCAGCTATATGCTGAGCTGAAAAAATCTTTATGTAACCGTCTGATTAAGAGAGATATTTTATATAGTTAACCAAATAGACAATATTTACTGGAAAAGGGAGCTAATTTGCGGGAAAGTGTATGTCAGTGTATTATGACGTCATAATGAAAAGGCCAATAAAGGAATAATCAAGGCAATTCCGTATCCGACTCGTGTTTCGCAAATGTGCTCATCGAATGCGCTGTGTATTAGCGTCGATCTAACCCTTAATTAATGTTTTTTGACTATCCTGCATACATGACCAGCAAAGTCATGGATGTAGCATTGTCCGATATTTAACAAAGAATTCCGGTCAAACCGGTGCTCGGGGCCGTCTTGACCTTACTATTTGGTATGAGCAAAGCTCATTATTTAAAGCCTCATGGTGACTTCAAGATGAAGAACAACTATAAAAGCGTTGTTCCTTTGCTTGTTTTTCCCATGTTTTTGTAGAGACCTTGTCTCATGTGCATTTACACCATATCCTTTCATTCACTATTTACAACTGGAGTTTGTCTCTCCTGCAGTGTGGAGTCCGTAAAAAAGATTCCCCGTGCAAGAGATGTATGCTCTCTATATATTTCAGTTAGGGTGTACTTGTTCGTGAGAGAATTTCTCATATAGGCCTTTTCAAAAAATAATTGGGTCCGTCCTTAGTAGTTGATATGGCAAAAAGCCGTAGGTTTTCAAAAAACGATTTTTGANGTCCTTCGGTTTCGGCATTTAAATACAAATAAACAGTTCCGGTTATCAACCCAACACGCCAAGTGTTGTTCATAATACAGTTCATAAAACTGTTCATATTTAGATTACCATATCATTATGTATTGTGACATTGCACAGATTTTGTTAGAATTAAAATGTATTCAGGTAAACAACACTTTTTGAAAAGGACTATGGATATACTATCATTCTTTCAAAGTTTGACATTTATTTTTGTAATTTCCAAAATGTAATTCAGACCACCTGTTTAAAGTGCCTACATCTCACTATTTTATAAAACCAAGTTTTGTTACAATCGGCTCGAGTGCCCTGTGTTTGTCTATATGTTGTAATCGTCCACTAGCTTAAGACACTAGTGCTTTTGTCGGGCAACGGATGATAGTGATTGTAAGAGCACTTTGCAAGTTTAATTAATTAATTAATGTTTGTTGACAACCCCGCATCCATGACCAACAAAGACATGAATGTAGCGTTGTCCGATATTTAGCAAAGAATTCCGCTTAAACCGGTGCTAGGGGCCGTCTTGAACTTACTATGAGGCATGAGCAAAGCTTATTGTTGAAGGCCTCATTGTGACTTCAAGATGAAGAAAAACAATCAAAGCGTTGTTCCTTTGCTTGTTTTCAACAATGCATTTCTAGAGACTACTCCATATCCTTTCATTCAATCTTTTTGCTGGCCCGAAAACCGATTTTATTTGAAAAATTGCAATATTTAAATTTAAGAAAATTTTGTTTAAAACTAAGGAGTATCTCCCTCTTGCATAGCTCTGTCCTTAGCTGATTTTTGGCTTCCCTATTTAGTTTCTATCGGTAATTTGTTCTCTGTCAGATTTTACACACGTTTCGGTATATATATCTCCAAATGTTTTGATTTATCTGCACTGATGAGACATAAGTTGTCGAAATGCGCATATGCAGAAATTAAATTTACAGTGACTTCGGTATTTTGTTATTTGTATCTTTATGCTCTGAAAATAAAAAAAAGGTAGGTACAGTGACTAAAAAGACAACAAGGTAAAATGGACCTAAATTGAAAAAAAAACAAAAAAAAAACAAACAAAAACCAAACAAAAAAACCACACACACATACACACAGAACTAAATCAACAAAAAACCTATGACCGGCCAATCCTTACACTACAGATGACCGACCACTCAGAACCAACAAATATAAGACTGAATCCTTCCGTTTGGGTGTAAATTTTCGTGGAGAACTGTCATGTCGCCTTGTTTTTCTAATATTTGATATTCATACATACTGGAAGTACTTTTATATTGATAGTATATAAGCTAACATTTCAGTATAAGTTCGAAAGTTAAAAAATGAACTACATTAAAATATATTTAAAGACGTTTTCAGTATAATGAAAAATAATAATAATGCGTCATTAAGTAATTAATAAATATGATTCCTAAATAAATGATTTCTTTTGTTTACTTTAGCTTGTGATATTTTGTTTATCGTTTTTCTTTTTCAAAACCGTCTTAATCTCATATGTAAGTGAGGTTTGAATGAATACGGGTGACTTCTGAGGTAGGAGCTTTTTGAATAGAAAACTGTGTTTTATGACGAAAACAAGAGGGAAAATTGTGTCCAAGACGGTTCACGCATTCGCTGAATGTGGGGTTACTATCTACATTAAAAGGATACTTTTAATGTAAAAAACTCGAAAGATCTATTGAACTGCATCACACGCACCGACAAAATAATTTCAAAACAATGACTCTTGTTTATATGTGTTTGAAAACAAAGCTAGACGAAACTTGAAACTTGAAACTTGCAATTTGAAACTTGAAATTTATTAATTAATTTGAAATTTGAAACTTGAAATTTAAAACTGACATTTAAATGCACCGTATAGTTTTTTACTTTCAGTTACACTAACAAGTTATTTAAGATTTCAAAACCAGCAGCCAGAAACAAGAGTAAACATTCAAGTCTGTTGACAAAATCCTTTGCTGAATATTTCATAGTTTTTCCTCGATAAATGACAAGGCTTTGAGCTAGCATTTGATTGGTGTCTGTCGTCTGTAGTGTATTATTTCTTAGGGACCGACCATTTAACTTGAAAGGGGCGGGGGGGGGGCTATGTTTTTTTTATTTTTAAATAATAATTCGAATCCCATCTTATGTGAAAAAAATATTTTGGCTGCCAAAATGATGAAAAAAAAAATTTCTGACGAAGGCTTTCTGCCCCCAAAAATAATGTTAATTTTGAAAAAAATACACGTGAAAAAAAAAAAATAATAAATTGTTTCGAGCGAAGCGCGAAAAAAATTTTCTGTCCAGGAAAAAAAACCATACCCCCCCCCCTTTTCAGGTTAAATGGTCGGTCCCTTACTGAGAATAGAAATTCCGATTAACGGGGTTTCAAATTCTGTCATTTGAATGAAGCAATGTTCCGATTTTTCGATTTTGTCAAATTGAATACTAAAATGTAATGAATTGATAGTTTACTAGTATTTGGAAGTTTGTCATTAACACTTTCATTGTTTCCAAATTATTGCCAGCATTCAATAACATTAACATCCAACTGTAGGATTTGATGCTTTGGGGATCTGAACTGTCTGGTACATCCAGTGACGACTGGATAGATCGAATAAGACTGTTCTAATATAAGCTTTTTTGTAGTTATAGTAATTACGGTCAGTAAATCTTGGTGGAACCTACACAATGCTGTACATCAGCTCAGTTTCTCGGGAGAGTTATCTGTTTGTTGGATATCAAACACGGGAGTTATCTGTTTGCTGAATATCAAACACGGGAGAATTATCTGATTGTTGGATATCAAACTCGGGATAAGTACCTGTTTGCTGGATATCAAACACGGGAGAATTATTTGTTTGCTAGATATCAAACACGGGAGAATTATATTGTTGGATATCAAACACGGGAGGATTATATTGTTGGATATCAAACACGGGAGAGTTATCTGTTTGTTGGATATCAAACACGGGAGAATTATTTGTTTGCTGGATATCAAACACGGGAGAATTATCTGTTTGCTGGATATCAAACACGGGAGAGTTATCAGTTTGTGGATATCAAACACGGGAGAATTATTTGTTTGCTGGATATCAAGCACGGGAGAATTGTCTGTTTGTTGGATATCAATCACGGGAGAATTATTTGTTTGCTGGATATATCAATCACGGGAGAATTATATTGTTGGATATCAAGCACGGGAGAGTTATCAGTTTGTGGATATCAAAAACGGGAGAGTTATCTGTTTGCTGGATATCAAACACGGGAGAATAATCTGTTGGCTGGATATCAGAAACGGGAAAGTTATCTGTTTGCTGAATATCACAAACACGGGAGAATTATTTGTATGCTGGATATCAAACACGGGAGAATTATCTGTTTGCTGGATATCAATCACGGGAAAATTATCTGTTTGCTAAATATCAAGCACGGGAGAATTATCTGTTTGCTGGACATTAAACACGGGAGAGTTATCTTTTTGCTGGATATCAAGCACGGGAGAGCTTACTGTTTGCTGGATATCGAGCACGGGAAAATTATCTGTTTGCTTGATATTAAACATGGGAGAGTTATCTGTTTGCTGGATATCAAACACGGGAGAATTATATTGTTGGATATCAAGCACGGGAGAGTTATCTGTTTGTTGGATATCAAACATTAAAGAATTATCTGTTTATTGGATATCATAAACGGGAGATTTATCTGTTTGCTGGATATCAAACACGGGAGAATTATTTGTTTGCTGGATATCAAACACGGGATAATTATATTGTTGGATATCAAGCACGGGAGAGTTATCACTTTCTTGAATATAAAACACGGGAGAGTTATCTGTTTGCTGGATATCAAACACGGGAGAATTACTGTTTGCTGGATATCAAACACGGGAGAATTATTTGTTTGCTGGATATCAAACACGGGAGAGTTATGTTGTTGGATATCAAGCATAGGAGAGTTATCAGTTTGTTGGATATCAAACACGGGAGAATTATCTGTTTGCGAATATCAAACACGGGAGAATTATTTGTTTGCTGGATATCAAACACGGGAGAATTATCTGTTTGCTGGATATCAATCACGGGAGAGTTATCTGTATTCTGAATATCAAGCACGGGAGAATTATCTGTTTGCTGGACATTAAACACGGAAGAGTTATGTGTTTGCTGGATATCAAGCACGGGAGATCTATCTGTTTGTTGGATATCGAGCATGGGAGAATTATTTGTTTGCTGGATATTAAACATGGGAGAGTTTTCTGTTTGCTGGATATCAAACATAGGAGAGTTATCTGTTTGCTGGATATCAAACACGGGAGAATTATATTGTTGGATATCAAGCACGGGAGAGTTATCTGTTTGTTGGATATCAAACATTAAAGAAGTATCTGTTTATTGGATATCAAACACGGGAGAATAATCTGTTGGCTGGATATCAGAAACGGGAAAGTTATCCGTTTGCTGAATATCAAACACGGGAGAGTTATTTGTTTGCTGAATATAGGGCTCGGGAGAGTTATCTGTTTGCTGGATATTAAGCACGGGAGAGTTATCTTTTTGCCGTATATCAGTCACGGGAGAGTTGTCTATTTGCTTGATGTCAATCACTGGAGAGTTATCAGTTTGTTGGATATCAAACACGGGAGAGTTATCTGTTTGCTGGATATTATGCACTGGAGAGTTATCTGTTTGCTGGATATCAAACACGGGAGAATTTTCTGTTTGTGTCATGTATGGTAAACGTTATAGGGCACATTTGACGGGTAGATACATCTTTATCAAACTTTTATAATGCGCATATATTGTAGCATTATGTGTCATTTTATGGCATACGATTACAATGTGTATGGTTTTGAAGTTATTAATTACTTTTTTGATATCTGTCAGATTTCGGAATCCTCGGGTTTTATCCAGACTTTTTTCCCATTAACCCACTAATTTTTTTCCATAATTTCATTTTATACATCTTTATGAGCATTCTGCAAAAATATCAGTTTATTCTGTCACGTTCATTCATGGTCGAATCTGAATGGCTAATGTTAACCTTATGAAAAATCAGAGGAGTTCGGTTTCGCGCCAAATTTTCAAGCACTTATCTCAAAAACGAGATCATCAACCTATAATTTTTTTCACTTGAATAACTTATTTCTTAATTTTCTATCAAAAAAAAATCACGTTTATTTGCAATCATATTTATTTCCAAATAGAGTAGCGAAACCCTTTAATACAACGTTAAAAATTCTCATATTTTTATGGTTTGGGTTTTTGCGTTTTTCAATTTTTCTGCTTACCCCTTTAAGGCTTTTAAGTGTAATTGCCTGTTTCCAATATTGTTCAAATTGTAATCTGATTTTCTATTGAGATGCAAGTCCTTATTTCTTAACTTTGTAGCTATTGGGTATCACGTATCCATACCAATTTACGGAAACCAACGCCCCGGTCCCGACGTGACTTACTGTATGGTTTCAGTTTTGTTCAATTCCGTTTTGTAACTGCAAAATATTTTCAAAAGGACACAAAAGACGATTTTATTACAGTGCATTTTTTTTCAAATGGACATAAATAATGGGTAAAGGGAAAAGTCATTTCGGCGAAATGTTGCAATACACGTAATCTCCAACCCCCATATTTCCCTTGTTTAAGTGATACTTGACAATATTAACAAATCGCCGAAATGACTAAATATAGCGTGGTCACGATACGGAACTTTTCGTGTGAATATAGGATACTGTTGAAAAGTGTAAAAATTTTCATTTGCTGACTGATAAATGAAAAGAAGATATTAAAAAAGTGAGTAGATTTATTCTCAATATTTATGAAAAAACACATCTAATCCAATGAATGATATCTTTTTGAAGCTTAGATGAACCTTTATTTTCTCACAAGAGGGTGACCAATTGATTTTCAGTATTACCAAAAATATCTATATTGAGACTTTCTGATAGCATGAAAGGCAAGACAAGCATTTATCAAAATTATCCAATAACATGCTGTAATAGAAAAAAAATAATATGTATCATCAAGTTCATCACCTAATCCAGTCTCCGAAAAAGGAGATTTCCAGACACTATTAATTTTCGCGTAAGTTCGGCATGAAATTTTAAAAAATATCAGAAGAAAATGGATGGGGTTTCTAACCCGATCCGCCTTTACAGGAAATAGAACAATAGAAATTGAGCTCTCGTTTAATTGAGGTAGAAATGTTACCTTTGGGATTGCTTACCATAGATGCATAATTATAAAAGTTATTTCCAATGACAAAAATACTAGTATTTTTCAGTCTCATGTTTTGTACTTATATAAAAACAACGAAGATTGTCGCAGGTGACCGTATAGATGCACATATAGTGCACAAATGGGCATAAAAGATCAATTTAGTGCCTGTCTTTCAAAGTGGATCCCCAAAAAGTCCAAAAAGGCCATCTTCAGATTTTGACCAAAATTTGCATACGGATTGACAATATCCCTGTTAATCCATGTGCATTTTTTTATGTCCGCCCATCATAGCGTTTCTTCAAAATAAAAGTTCAAACACGGTCGAATTTTTATTTCCTATGCATTCTTTCTGAGGTTTCTATCAGGAATCAACTTTGTATAAAGACGAAACTGTCAATAAATCACCTTAAAGGAATACCAAATGGTATTCACCTTTATATTACACTTCAAAATCTAATTAACACGTGTCCAAAAATCTTGAAATTTAATGAAGTGAATATACTAAAGTAATACATGCTCCTTTATTTGCTCCATATATTTATTTTACAGTGAGTACAAATCACTCGCGAGCTAAAAATACAACGAAAAGTCCATTTTCTCCCTACTTAAATACTGGAAAAAAAGTGGATCCTAAAAAGGGCCATATACAGAGATCAATTTCATATGATTTATACGATGCATAATTATAAATTTAAGAATACTCCTAAATTTTACCTCCGCTCATGCCCTTTGAGGGAGGCTAGAATGTTTTCTTTATTGTTTTGGTTTTAAAACAATGTTTTACATATTAATCAACGACAATGGTATATTTCTCTTTTATCTGTATTGTACAGCGATTGTTGCAGCATAAGAAATGTAAAAAATACCGCAAATGTTAGAAATTTGATTTTTTTTTACCGTGACTGTGTCATCACACATCTTGTTTGTTTGAGGAGATGACATGTAAACAAATTTACAGGGAAGATCATTTTTGTGAACTACTTCCCCGACTGTTTAGATATATCAAATGTGTCTACCCCTATTTACAATGGATATGAAAAATACATCTTTTCTGATTTTGCCTTCAGTGCTTAGAAAAGTGAGGACCTGCTAAATATTACATTAGAAAATAGTGCATTTATTTCTCAACAAAAATAAAGAGCATGTGAAAATAGACACAGAGATTAATTCAGACAATTTAATACTTTATAATCTTTATTTATTTGCACAAATAAACCCTAACGTGTTAAAGCAAAATATAAAATACACAATGACATACAAATTTACATATAATAAGCAGATTCATTATATTTAGTGAAGTAAAATTGGCCAGTGTGGTTCTACAGACCGCTTTATATAGTCAACGACACTGGACAATATACTTGTATCTGGATCCAAGTTTTTTTTTAAAACTTTGATGGAGAATCAAGCTGGTTAAAATCAGTTACATGGTTATTTATATTTTCAATGAAACTCTGTCTTATATTATTGTTAATTTGATAATGAAAAAAGAAGTGTTCTTCGTTGTCAAGGACATTACAAGTTTTACATGTTCTTTGATCTCGAGGTATTTTCTTGTATCTTCCTACTTCTACTTCAAGGTTATGATCACTGATTCGAAATTTTGTGATCAGTTGACAACTATTAAAGTTTTTCAATTGTTTTAGGTATTCCTCTAGCTTAAAAGTAGTTTGCAATCCTTTATAAACTATCATCCAAATTCGATAACTTATTAATGATTACTTTTTTATAATAATCTGTGTTTGAATTTTTAAAAACTTGTTTTCTTGAGTTTTTCAACAGGTTAGTAAATGGTCTATCAAAATTTAATAGGTCAATTACAAGGAAATATTGCTACAGATGGAGGAAGTTTTTATATAATGTATTCGGTATTATTAATATTAAATGATTATCGGTGTAAAGGGGGAAAAAGAGGGGGGGGTAGACGACCTGCAGATCAAGCCTGCGAACAGGAGGTTCCAGACTACTTTCTTGCACATTTTGCCACATTTTGTCAATTTTCGGCTTAATTCAGCTCGAAATTGAAAAAATATTTTCAAAGAAATAGGGAATTAAAAAATCCGGAACCCTCCCGATAGGATCTGTCTTTGAACGATTTCTAATATCTTTATTCTTACTGAAAAAATATCCAATTGCTTTACAATATTTTTGATTTATAAATAATGATTACAAAATGATTTTTTTTTTATAGATATTATTACAAATATATGAGGTTGTAGCTAATACTTATTAGATACTATCAACATTTTTAGTTATTTTCAAGTTTAGATTTTAGATGATGAAACCCCATCAAAAAAAAAAAAATAAAAATAAATTGTTCAAATTAAATTGGCAGAGGACGAAGTCCGAGGTCATTACACTCAGACATATCCATATGTTTTGTATAGATGGAGTTATTGTTCTTCATTTATAATATAACATAAAATAAACAAAAAATATATATTGTATGAGATAGAGATAATCAAAAGGAGCTGTACATTTTATGTTAATATACTGAGCAACACAAGAAACGCACCACTTGTTTAATATTATCTAGCTC
>MJUU01005688.1:109671-136102 GCA_002080025.1 Modiolus philippinarum
TAAATACCCTTAAACACAAAACAATTCTGATACCTCATCAGGCTTCTTCAGCATACATATATATTTTCAAATTTTTCTCCAGTGTCGCTCGATTCGCCGTTTCAGAAACTAAGAAATTGTGGGAACAGTGATTTTTATTTTACACAATCTATTTTCAACCAATGACGTTACCATATTTACGTTTTTACCAAATCAGAATATTTTGGTGTACGCTCTACGCACAATGCTTTAGTTTCCGAGACGGCGAAATTATTCAACAAAAGGAAGCATAGTCGTAATAAACTTAAAAGATGTGCTTTGTGCAACACCCATGTCCCCGAATAGCAGCATGAAAAAGTCTAAATAACTGAATTACTTCTAAAAAATAATAAATTCTGATATCAAATGAAAAGTGAAATCACAATAAATACACACACATGTGGAATTCAAATCTATTAAATAAAGAACCTCTGCGGAATAATTTCATCCGGGGGGGGGGGGGGTAACTTGGTATATTTTCAGGTAGGGATGTGCCAAATCGATCTCGAAAACATACCCCGAATTAATACCCGAATTTTTGGCACATCCCCGTATACCAAAATAATGGAAGTTACCCCCAGGGAATTTCATCAACATGAAATTCTCCGCATTAGTTTGGTTTATCTCCCTTTGATATTCTAAAAGTAATAGTGAAAGAGACACATTTCCTAAAATTTAATCAAATATAATATGTATATGATCCTTCTTTGTTTGACTTCGTTGTCTGGTACCACCTTATTCACCATTACATTATACGCTCTGATGAAATGTTTTAACTGGCATATTTAAGCAGTTTTTTTTCTATAAATAGTGTTGGACATTTACAGGGCTATTATGTTTTATGTAATAATAACTTTTATCTATTTCATGTTTGTGATGTTTCGCACTGTATTGGTATCAATCCAATGTATATTAGATTTTAAACCAAATAAAAATTCTGTTCTGTTCAGTTCCCTTTGACCAACTTCTCATTTTTAACGAATATAGATATTCTGGTCTTGCCACAAAGAATAAACATGTAGAAATATGAAAGTCCTTACAACATAAAATTCAAAAGATATACCTAAAATTAAAGTTTTCAGAAAAAAAATGCTATATACCTATTTCGAGGTTTTGAGATCAAATATTTTGGTTTCAATAGTAGAAATGCACATGCAATTCTAATATATGAAAGCTCTACCAGTTACAATTCAAAAGATAAACCTTTTTTCAAATATCCGGCACACACATAGGTCCATGTCATGAAGTCGAATTTTCTGGTTTCGTTTGAAAGGTCTTGCAACAAGGAATACACATGTAAAACCCTATCTCACTAACCAGTCAAAAGATTTAAAAATGTAAAGTTTTTTGTACAGACAAGCAGACAGACCAAAAACTGCATGCCCCTCGGGGACATTAAAATCTCTATAAATATTGTTGATCCATACAAAATGATTCTACATATCATTCTGTTGAGTTTCACCATACACCTAATAAAAACTGTATTTCTGAACCCAAACTGCACACAAATTTAGATAAAAATAATTCAATGTGTCATTTTGGCACCTATGTACTTGTATTATGCAATGGAGTTTTCTCTGCTCTGGACGTGTACTTTACAGCACTTAAAATCTAACTGACAAATAACCACTTTAATACATTAAATAAAAATAAGTAATGGTACACTACATGATGCCCTACCATTTCAAATTTTAAAGATGCATAACTCCATACAGAATCCTGTGAACTCCTGAACCTAAGACTATACTTGGCCTGTTTTTTATGGTAAACAACTTACATACCAAATTAGATGACAGAATGTTATTTCATTCACAAGTTATCAGTCGGAAACCCTAAAATTCGCAAAATTTCAAAGTTTAGGGTTGCATAATTCCAGAACCCCTTGGACTTCTGAACCCAAAATCAAACTTGGTTTTACTTTTATGGTAAACAACTTGCAAAGCAAGTTTGAAAACCATTTCAATCACAAGTTATCAGTCGGAAACCCTAACATTCGCAAAATTTTAAAGTTTCAAGGGGCACAACTCCAGAACCCTATTAACTTCTAAACCAAACTCAAACTTGGTTTGGCCTTTGTGTGAAACGTTTGAAAACCTTATATTATTTGGGAAACCCCAAATTCGCAAAAATTTCAAAGTTTCAAGGGGCATAACTCGAGTACCCCTTGGACCTCTGAACCCGAAATCGAATCTGGAATGAGTTTTGTTGTAAATAATTTACATACCAAGTTTGAAGACTTTATGTTATTTCGTTCGCAAGTTACCGGTATCAGTCGAAAACCTTCGGGGGTCGGACAGACGGACGGACGGATGGACATACGACTGAGGGCATCACATAATACCTTGCCACTACGTATTGCGGGTCATAAAAAACGTAAACAACGATAGGAACTCGGGACAGCCGGACTTGGTAACGGCACTAGCAAAAGCCAGCGGTAGGGTTAAAACGGTTTAAGGGTACCCAAACCTCCCATTTATCTGTGCCGTTTCACTTTAGTATAATAAATTAATATACGAATAAAACCCAATACAGGTAGACTTGTAAAGAGAAAATGACAATGATTGATCAAGAGGTGCTTTTTTATCTGTAGATATAACTAAGCTTTCGAAATGGTCATATGCAGAACTGATATTAACTTCAATTTCGGTCTTCTGTGAAATGATTTAGTAAGTCAAGTTTTTATACTAACTTTGAATAACGGATTTAAATGCACATAACAAACGTTTTTTCCTAATTAATTGATGTAACAGGACTCCCAAGACAAAACTTCAAATAATATTTTTGAGAGATTATGGAATGAAATGATGGATTGAAACACTACAAAACCATTTGCAGGTTGCAAGCAAACGTGAGCACGGAATGACTGTCCAGGGCCGTGTTTCATTTTTTTTTGGCAATTGTGTCTACCCTTCCCGTATGATATTCTACATTATTCTCCACTTTTCCAACTTTATTTACTTTGAACATTCTCAATAACAAACAGCAAAATGGATAAGACACATGTTAATCCAACTTCGATCGTCTTCTCCATAAATACAATATATTGCAATAACATGCAGGCATGCAATAGAAAAAAGAAGGGAAACGGGGAATGTGTCAAAGAGACAACGACCCAAAGGGGAGTAATAACAAGTCAAAGCTACCATAACATCTTCAATGAACGGTGAGAAAACCCCACACCTAATGGCAGGTCGGAGTCGGCCCCTGAATAACATCATCCTAGACTCCTATAGACATAAAGTAAACGAACTAGAAAAAAGACAAGACACACAAAGGCTTAATAAATTTCCTGACTTAGAGCAGGCGCAAACCTGCTGCGGCGGGGTTAAACTAGTTTTATTGGGCCCAAACCTTCCCCCTACAGCCAATGTGATGAATCAAAAACAATCGTAACAACAGTAAAATTCAGTAAACTTCAGTTGGTAACAGGACTGAGTCAATTGTGAAAAATGAAACAGAAATAACTAAATATACGGACATAAACAACTACTAGCAGTTAACTGACATGCAAGCTTCAGACCCATTACCAACTGACAAAGTCAGTTATGTACCCTCAATATACAACTTCCACCAAGATCCCTTCCTGTGAGGAGTTTAGTTAATAAAATGCAAGACTTGTTAAATGACGTTTACCATTCGTGTAAGTGGATCCAGCTTAAAGCTACTAAGTAGCTATACAGTTTAAACCGAAAACCAGTCCTGGTCCCTATACGCTGTGTAGGGTGATACATGGTGGTAACAGGGAAGATAAAACAAGACGTAAGCAGTACAAGGGTTAATTTGAACGTAGAACTGTGCACCACAACTTCCCAATTAAATACTATGGAAATTATAAAAAAAATGTGTCCTATATTCAAATAATCATGGAAGTATTATACTTCACTTTGCCGATGCCTCTGTTAGTGGTGAACTGCTAGAACCCGGGGGTATCATTAGCCCATTTGTCCGGAATGTCGTTGCTCGTCGAAAACCAATACTTTGAAAAAGCTAAGGAGTATCCCAGTCATGCAAAGCTCTGTCAATATAGCTTTTTATGACATTCTAGTTATTTGTTCTCATATTGCTTTGATTTCTGATTTCTCTATCTGTATACTGAACAGCAGATAGATAACTGACCTTTCGAAATCCCCATATGCAGAACTGAGATGTCTTCCTTGAAATGATTAAGCAAGTCTGTTTAAGTTTTTGATGCTAGCTTTAACGGCTTTAAATGCACATATCATTTTTCATTTCTAAATGATTGATGCAACTGGACTCTCGAAACAAAACTTCCATTAATATTATTTACATGAAATGATGGAGTGAAATATTACAAAGGCATTTACCGTTGTATTGTAGGCTGGTTGTAAGCAAACAGGAGAAAGGAATGTCCCCCCGTTTTATTGTTTGGCAGCTATTGTGTCTCCCTTTCTACTCTTGGCGTATTATTACATTATTCTCGTCTTTTCCAACTCTTTTTCCCCATCCTTTCATTATTTTTTATTTTATTTTATTTTATTTTTATTTATATTTCAATAATTTTTATTGTTCTGTTTGTTCTTTTTCTTATTCTTTGTTATTATTATTTATTATTTATTATTATTATTATTATTATTATTATTATTATTATTATTGTTCTTTCACACATTCTTGTCCGGACTTTTTTGAGAGAACGGTTTGATGTGATCAAATGAAACTTGGCAGGTAGTTAGATCACCATTATTTTTCAAAATGGCCGCCATTTCCAAGACGGCCACTAAAATACGTCAAAATTTTGACGTTGTCCGATTTTAACGAAAATTTGTTTCTAGGTAGATGGAAGGATTGAATTGGCTGCCAGGGGCGACATCAGCTATTGCTTGCAATTGCAAATCTAGTTTTCATTTGACACTTTATATCTTTTTCCACCCCACCGCCAAAACGCCAGTCATATATCAATCACCCCAGTTTCTTGGATGGCATTATCCCAAGTTTGATTTTCGGAGTCCACATATTTTTCCTCGAATACTGGAACGTACGTAGACTCAGAACTATTGACTTGATAATATGTTTTTAGAATTTAAAAAAAACATGGATGGACACATTACAACGAAATTAAAATAACAAAAATGTATGTTATCACCAACAAATACAAAGGTAAGGTTGCTAGGCAGAATTCAAAAATCAGAACTTTGCAATGACCAAAATTGCAACTTTATTAAAAAAATTTAGTTTTCAAAAACATTATTGATATAAAAAAAAAATAAGTCTCTAAGTTTGCACAATGACGTTTCATAAATCATCAGACTTAGCTGTTTGTGATATTAACATACGAACTTCAAAACCCAATGCAAATTTTCTCAAAACGGGACTTAATAATAATATTCTAAAGTACATAGGGAATAGAACTTAAAAACTCAAAAATTGTCAAATGTTCTAAGACCGAAATCTTTCGATATTAGCAACCTTCACTCTTCAATCAAAAATTCAAATATGCCCGCCAAAATGCAAATCGATCAATTGGCGGGCATATTTGAATATATGATTGAAGAGTGAAGGTTCATTGTGCAATCATAAGACTTTAAATTCTAAAACCATATTATCAAGTCAATAGTTCTGAGTCTACGTATAATAGATATACAGATAAAGAAACGAAAGTGGACCTGGATTGGGCATACTCTAAGAAAGCCCAAAAGCACCATTGTAAACAAGATGGAACCTTCAAGGACAAAGAAATCAAGGTCGACCAAAGAACTCCTGGAGAAGATCTACAGCGCAGGAGAAATAGAAATCTTTCACTGGCCAAAATTCCTGGACATAGGTCGTCAGTGAAAGATTTCTATTTCTTTCTGTCCTGGACCATTCGATCAGTCCACATGTGTTGTCCTGTTGTTTCCCCTCCTGCTCCTTTCGTTTCTTTATCTGTATATCTATTGGGAGTTTGTTTGTCATTGACCATAGTTCTTCGTTGGTCACCATATCCTGCCATTTGGTTTTCAGGATGCTTGTCAAACATCTGTTGGTAAATGTATGGAGCTTGTGAGGTGCTGCTATTGTTGTTCGCCGGGTCTCAGAGGCGTATCAAAGCACAAATTTAACGTTTGAGTTGAAGATTAAAATTAAAACTGAACAATGGGTTCCGGAGAAAAAACCTTTGAGGAAAAGTCTGACTGTCATTTGAAAGGAAAATCAAATCGGCATACAAGAGTGCAGGTTGAGGTTTGCAACTTGCAACCAACGATACACTTAAAAGAGGTTGTGATTTTTTCACGCATAGACAGTATTGCAGCAAGCTCAATACATGTTGTCCGATGCCGATGAACGGCTTATTTGTGAGGTGTTTTCCAACCAAAGTCGGAGATGCAAGGTCTTATTTCGTTATCGTGAAATTTATTGGCTGGTTCCCTGCGGCGCTTAGATCAGTGGCTTGGAGGTACTTAGTTTAGCTGTCTATCATCTCTTGGTCCTAGAAAAAAGGGTACACTCGACTTATAACCGTACGTGTTTAGGTATATCAGAAACCTGCCAAGGGTCGTTGGTTCTCTCCGGGTATTCCGGCTTCCTGCACAACTAAAACTGATCGCAGTGGTTTAGCTGACTACTACTGAAAGTCGCGTTTAATCTATGCAACTGATTTGTCAAACAAACAACTCCAAGATAAATAATTAAATATGCCCTACCGTCGGATAATTTTGTGTGTATTTTAAGATCTTTCTTGGTGACAGACCATTGACTGAAGATTCACGTATAGGTTAGTTGTCTGTACGTGAGTTATGGTGATAAAAAATTATTTACGTCTTATTATTTTTTTGTCTATTTCTTTTGTATATGAACTAAGGAAGATAATTCGAAATATTTTTCAGAAAGGTCATTTATTTTGATTTGAATTGTTTCCCTTTGCACACTAAATGTGGGAAATAGAATACCAATATATCAGCTATTCACTATTGGCAAGGACGTATATTTAGTCCTTGCTATTGGGCAATTTCTAAAAGTTTCAAAGTAAATACGACAAAATCGTCTTATTTGTCTAATACCTGTGTAGAAACAAGTCAAATAAGATTGTTTTAATTTTATGCACTATGGAGACATTAGGTTTGGGCAATTTCTAATAGTTTCAAAGTAAATACGACAAAATCGTTTTATTTGTCTAGTACCTGTGTAGAAACAAGTCAAATCAGATTCCGTTCATTTGTTACAGAAAAGGGGGTATTTTCTACGAACATAACTTTTTCATTTTATGTGTGTCATTTATTCTCGTTATCTTTATTGTTAAGGTTTTTTGCTTGAGAAAAAATGAAGACATATTTATTTTTTATCAGTATTTGAAGAACGTTGGGTGGGAACGAGTTTTGGAATTACATCATTTAATTACGCGACAAGATTACACCATGTTTGTAGAAAAGATTTTAAATGCTTCACACATTCCTTTGTAGTACATTTGGAAATATCGATCAGAAATTACACATACAAATCCAAAACGTCATTGTAAATGTCAAAGGGGACATAATTGCCGAAAGGCTTATGAATATTCATGTACTGATAACAATCAGACTGTTGCAAAAATTTCTATGATTTTAATAACAAAATTTGTCATTTTCATAAATTATCTTATGATTATCAGATAATAAGTCTTTTAGTTAGAATTTTGAGATATTGTTTTGTTTTTATAAAGTTTGAATACGCCACTCCCCATTTGAAAGGGTCGTACCTGTTGACAACACCTGTGATCAGTGAACCGTGAATTGTGTGACACAGAGACACACCATTTTTGTACACATAAAATACAGGAACATAGACTACACATAACAGATTTTCGTTCAGTAAGTAATTTTGTTCATTAATATTAATTCCGTTTTTGTAATAAAGATAACTTTCAATTCTTTTAGTAGTAATTTTGACCAAAATTAACACGGTTTTCCCGAATAATGACAAATGTAGCGTTATCAAATTTTAATGAAAGTCACAAATTCTCTTCGATATTTCCTCCTAAATGTACCTAATTATAACCAAATATTTCGAAAAGCCAGACTCGCCCCGAATTTTATATTTTGAGAGATTTTATATTCGTCGTCAAACCTTATTTTCAACTCGTTACCCCCAAGAATACACCAAACACCAAAGAATATGCCCCAGAATAACATTAAAGCAGTAAAGGGCGAAATTTTCTGAAGATGATTTATTGGTATTTTCCAAAATTTATTTTATCGCGAAGAGTTACACATATTTTAAGTTTTAGAATATCAATAATTTTGTTTCCTTTTTGTCGACATGCAGTCACACAGAGTTAAAATTTTCATTTATAGTTTTGTTTTCTTCACTTTCTTAATATATATACTTCTATGTTTGATCTGGGACCAGGACTTATAACAGTCAAAGGTTTGATTGGGCTGTTGAAATGGCACAAGAGTGGAACTTGTTTTCTGTATAAAGGGTTGTAAATCAGTTACATCTTGGACTATGTTATATTATGTCCCGGGTTATATTGACGGATTTTTGTTATTTATTGATATTAATTAAAAAAAACAGGACCTGAAAGTTACAATTACATGCCACAATCTGCCAGGGAACTGCACAGTAAAAAGATACCAGTAAAAACACAAATAAGACAAAGACTCGGGCCAACCGGACTTGGTACCCCAGAAAAACCAAGCAGTAGGGTTAAACCGGTTTATAAAAAAATATGGGTACACAAACTCTAAAACAGTTGAATGTGCTGGTACCGGGACGATTCGGACAAAAAATACTTTTTTTTAATTTTCTTTTTAATTCACCGATTATTTACGACTATAGATTTATAATACATAAAACAATTTAATGATATTTATGTGTATCCTGTTATCTTTGCATGTACTTGTATTTTAAAATGATTAGATTGCAACAAATGTTTCCATGACGACATTAAGCTGTCAAATATTATAACTGATAGCTCCGCATAATTTGTCAGTATAAAGCTTTTGATAAATGTCATAACTAATTACATGCCATATTTGAGATAATCAGCACTATCTAATCCTCGTTCCATAATTACATTTCGTCACAAAAAACAAAACATCTGCCCGAACTAACTACACTTGTATTCTAAAGCACTGGCGGCCAATGATGAAATTAAACCATATACATTTCTGGTAAAAAAAAAACAATGAGAGCAAAAAAAAAATAAAATAAAATAAAAAATAAAAAAAAAAAGAAAAAAAGAAGTTAAGAACAAAAGTGAACTTGATAAATTCATTGCTATTTTTACGTCATTCAAAATGTGGGGTTCACAGCTTTTTACCTCTTATACTGTGAATTCTTTTCGGTTCTTCGTATTTCCAAAGACCGCTGAATTCAATGATAAAACAATTATGTATTAATAAATCACTGGGATCGAAGTGCAAATCGAGGATTTCCTTATTTATGTCATGGCATTTGCTAAGATGCGACTCGATTAAATGCGTTATTTGAGTCAATGTGCACCATATTGCATTAAATTTGTTATTTACTTAAATAAGACAATTAATCGAGTCGCATCTAAATGACATTGACATAAACAAAGAAATCCTCGCGTCGAAATTCGGTCCCAGTGATAATGATAACTTTGATTTCAAACAGTAATTGCTTGTCTGTACAAGATAGGGAATCGCTGAGAAAACGAAGAAGATAATTTTGTATATAACGAAATACGAGGATATTAATTTAGGTGCCGGTATACCCAAATACCGGGACATTTTCCGACCCGAGTAGATTGAATGTCCCTGTTCCAGAAAAAAAATACCAAGTCATTTAAATTGCCCTTTTAAATTTCACAGAAGAGTATTGAGATTTTTCCAGTTTATGATCTTTGAAATTCCAAAACACATATGAGATATTTGGTTTGTATTCTTTTTCAGACATGTCCGAACTTCTCGGATTTGTTCCTAAGTTTTCGAAGCTTCGAGGAAAGCCTAACGATGATTGGATAGATCGTATGTCACATGTTTATACTACTGTTATCCTCATCATCTTCACAGTAGCCGTAAGTTCAGGTAAGCAGGAGCTGTTCGAAAATCTACTCCAGTTACAATGTATCTTAAAAAAAAATAGCATAACTATTCTTTCAGTCTTTGTCCCAATAACAACAAAGCATAAACATTGATAACAAAATAGTTGTTCTTCACCCAGAAGTCATAGAGACGCTGTCTTAGCAAAATTTTCGTCATTATGGCATAGGCCACATAGTTGAAAATGACAATAAAGGAATTTCAATGGATGTGGCAAACTTTATAATTTTAAGTTGACGAAAATTTTGAAAACTGATCATGATTTGCGAAAAACAGACATAAAAATATATATCTGGTCATATAGCCGGAGCAATTCAACAGAGACGTGTCCCTGAAAGGATTTCAAACAGGATTTGTAAATTTAATTTAAATAAAAAAATCATAGAAGTGCGAAAATGAGGTCCACATTGGCCGATTATACTTCACTAAATATAACATGTATAATGCATATTCTTATTATATGTTGCAGACATTTTTGCATTTGCTGTATGTTATATGTTTTTGCTTTAACACGTTAGGGTTTATTTATGCAAATTAAGTATTATAATTATTAACATGGACATTTCAATATTTAAGGCATGTTAGGAAATGTTTCATCTGTGTGAAATTCATTGAAATTTAATTTGTTTCTATGTTTTATAGGTCAGTTCTTCAAAGACCCAATACAATGTTGGCATCCAGCAGAGTTCAAGGACAGTATGGAGTCGTATACGAAGTATCATTGCTGGGTGAAAAATACATACTATGTACCAATGTACGATGAAATCCCAGAAAATATTTCCGAACGTCAGGATGCTGAAATTACATATTACCAGTGGGTTCCACTCATTTTGCTATTTATGGCATTCTTGTTTAAGTTACCAAATGTCATCTGGCGAATTTTTAATGGCGGATCTGGTCTTAATTTAGACAAAATTGTTCATTTTGCCGAACAGTCCCAATTAGGGTCACCCGAAGATCGCGAAAAGTCCATTAAATCTCTTGCCAATTTCATCGATAAATGGTTAGACTCCAACGTAGAAAGGAACTGGAATGTTTTCAACCGTACCAAACAGCAAGTTTCACGATACCTGTGCTTCTTTTGTAACAAAAAGGCGGGAAAATACCTCGTGGCACTTTACCTTGTCGTAAAAGTTCTTTATGTGGCCAATGCCATCGGACAACTGTTTCTTCTAAATGCATTCCTGTCAACTTCCTTCAATTTTTACGGCTTTGAATTTCTTGCAAATTTGAACAGCGACAGACCTTGGAGGGAATCCCCGAGATTTCCCAGAGTAACCTTGTGTGACTTTCAAATAAGACAATTGCAAAATGTACAGCGGTTCACAGTTCAGTGTGTATTGCCTATTAACCTTTTCAACGAAAAGATTTTCATCTTTATCTGGTTTTGGCTAATTTTCATCGCCATCTTGGCAGTTTACAACTTCTTCATGTGGATGTACACTGTCATGTTCAATGCAAGCAAAGTACAGTACGTAAAGAAATATCTTAAAATCAACAATGAACTCCATACAAGCTTTGACAAAAAACTCTGTGCCAAATTTGCCGAAAATTACATGCGTGATGACGGCGTTTTCGTCCTGCGAGTCATTGCCAAAAATTCAACAGATTTAGTGGTAACTGATTTAGTAAAAGAACTGTGGAATCACTACAAAATTAAACAGAACACAAGAAAAAATGAAGATGCGAAGGAATTGGAACCTGTTTTAGATGGAGACGATGAATTGAAGAAACCATTGAACAATGAATATTCATGACATTTAAATAAATGAAATTAATGAACAAATAATTATCAATTCCATTGGCGGATAAGCCTCTACTTGAGGATATGCCCCGAAACATGTTAGATAGTCGTTTTGAAGGAGGATGTTGAAATCAGAATTACGACCCCTTTGTTTAAAGCGAATGTTTGTAATATTGTGAATATGTCAACAAGGAGAAAACACCTCCAAATTTTATTACATGGTGCTTTTTAAGTTACGCCAGTATTCCCGTTCAAGTTGGTTGTGAATTTTTTAGCTTATAGATATTTTCTGAGCTATATTGTTTTATTCTTTTTAAGCTGTTTTCATTTAACCATTTTCTAATAGCATTTTAGATATAGTTGATATCATACTTGCGGTATTTCCCGACAATGACCGTAAACATACGAAGATGAATCGAAAATATGCGGAGGATGGACCGGAAGCATCCGAATGAATGACCATGACAATTTATTACAGATGTAAATATCATATCATTTATCATATTAGTCGGGCATTATTATAGATGAAATAAATATGAAATAAATAAACTAAATAACAGTTTCATGTGTTATAAGTTTGGACAGATAAAACATCAATTTGCAAGATTTATTTCAGATGAACGGACACCCTCAAGACGGACGTGTACTCACAACACCCGACTTGAGAGGATGATGAACGGAGTAATTTCTAAAAGATTGACCCGCTTTGAACAACTCACATGTCAATATATCTCTATATTTTTTAATTTTCAGTAGAGCTGTAGCTGAATTGCAGCATTTTGTTTGTTACAAAGACAAACTTTTGGAGATGTTTGTCAATTTATAATCTTCAAAACCATTTAAGAAATAAATCGAAATTTGACTTCACATTAATTCTGTGCAGTTGTATCAGTTTTCAAATTCTACTGTGTGGGTCATTTACTGCCAAATGTCGGTTATTCAACTTTAATAGAATTACTGCCCAATGTCGGTTATTCAACTTTATTTAATAGAGATGTTTTGACGAAATCCGTGATAAATTCTAGAACTGATTGACTAGCTCAGCGCGTTGTAGGATTCTAAATAATAGTCAATAATGATATAACAAAAATGTGCCATTGAAGAATTGGAACCAAAGAATGGACAACACATCAGGTACTTTGAATTCGGTAGGGTAAACTTTCCCTGCCACAAATGGTAAAATGTTTTTCCGAGTTTTTCGTTGCTTGGTCACAAAAAGGGTACAAAAAAACTTAGTACTCATTCAGTTGAAAGATTTATTTTAAATGAGGTGTTCGGTTGTTGGTCGTTGGGACAGAGAGGCATTTATTGAATGAGGTTTAAAGCAACTTGCATCATAATTTCATCCATATCGTGGCGCTGACCCGGAATACGTATATGGCAACCTTATCAAGACCGGTTTCACCCTGTTTATATACTATTACCAAAAAAGGGATTTTAGTCCAATTTTAACCCCGTTTTTAGATCATCTGGCTAGCTGGGCAAATCAAAAACCAAATCTGTTTATAACAGCCCTAAGATTGTCTCCTTAAAAAGGAGTACGGTAGATCCGCACATCACCCAAGATGGCCACCAGAGGAGAACATAAGTTAACACCGGATCATAAAGAAACGCGTTCAAAGATATTTTTCTCTTAAACCACTGGGCCAATTGGAACGAAACTTTGTCACAATATTTCTTGTGTAGTGCACTTTCACAATTGAGTATAACAGGTCAGTGCCTCATCAAAATCGACTTCCTACGGGACATATTGTTACATTGGATCATATGGAGGAATGTGCAATATCTTCCCCTCTCAAACTAACAGGTCATGTGGAACCATCGGGGAAAGTCTCCGACAGCCCACATTTCATCGAAGATGGCCGCCAAAAGGAAATATATCTTAAAAAGTAATATCATTGGATCCTATATATGGCAAAATAATATCATTGATTCCTAAGGAAACGTACAAAGTAATAAACTGATACCGAAGTTACTATAAATTTAGTTTCTGCAAATGACCATTCTCTTCAGTGCAGAGTAAATCTAAACATTGGGTAGACCATAACTCAAAGATGTTTAAAACTGATAGGGAACAAATACCTAATATGATCTGAATGGAAAGCATAAATCAGCTAAGGACAGAGCTTTCATGAGGGAGATACTCCTGAGTTTTCAACAAAATTTACAAAAAATAGACATTGCAAGATTCCAAATAAATTGGCTTTGGCAATAGTCTTTAGGGGATCTACTTTCAAAATCGATCGACAGAACCAAATCCAACGTAGCCGACAGTAGCAATATTGACCATATTCAGACTTTGGCCATTCAAATCGTTCTTCGTCACGATAGTTTGGAGGAACCTTTTCAAAATCTTGCTCGGTTTGTCAATGTCCATCAAAGACGGCCGCTAGCGTTGAACACGTTTAAACATATGTTTATAAAGAAACATTTATGTATCTCCTTTGCCAATTGAAAGGCTTTATCACAATATATTAGTCATTTGATGACCCTCTTTTAAAATTATGCATGCCCACAAGGTCTGTAACGAAATCAAGATGCACGCAATCGGGGAACATGAAAATCGTCCTTGTTGGAAAAAACATTCTTTTTCTCTTATTCACCAGCCCAGTAGTCAGTACTTCGGTGCTGACCCGAAAGCCGATTATTTTTGAAACCTTACAATCTCTAAAATTTTGTAAATTTTATTGAAAACTAAGGAGTATGCTCTGTCCTTAGCCGATTTTGGCTTTACATTTAGATCACTTTGGTTATTTGTTCTCTATCAGTTTTTAAACATTTTTGAGTCTATGGTCTTCCAAACGTTTAGATTTTATCTGCACTGATGAGACATAATTTGTCGAAATGCGCATATGCAGAAAGTAAATTCACAGTGACTTCGGTATTTAGTTACTCAAAGATCTTCTACACTGAAACTAAGGAGACATTATGAAATGATTTTAGTCACAGAAGTCCTGCAGATTTTTTTCTCATCCAATATGGCCACCAGCATTGAGCATCTTAAGGTCTATTAGATTTGTTGAAAATGCCACCATTTTAACATACATATAGTATAGCTGAGATGTATATGTCAGCCATGTCTTTGGATTCTACTTGAAGTAAGATTTCGGTAATGTGTCGACGCAGTTGATGTAGGTCAGCCCTTACCATTTACAAGTTATAATGGAACGGATGGCCAGATGGGACATAAATCTTGTTTTTAGGAAGTAGCTAAACATTTTCATCGAATTTTAATGGATGTAGTTTAATTGGATTCTTTCAGTACTGTGTTAAGGGATTTCGTAAATCTTATTCCACTTTCGATCTTTACGGGACCAGAGGGCCACAATTTTGTATAAATACTTTTTTTAAAGACTTTTTAGTCAAAATTATTCCATTTTTTTATAACAAAGAAAAAAAATCAACTTATACAGAAAAAATTGGATATGGATCTATGTTTTATATCTTGTACACAATTTCGTTACATGTACTGCCTTTGGTTAAGGTGGTACAACATTTCTTTGAACAAAACTTGTAGATGGACAAAATTATCATATTTTTAACTTTCAAGAAGGAAATCAATGTGGAAGCATTTTTGTAGATTTATCAAACAAGAACCATTCATTTTCCGCACTTTTTTCGGGGGGGGGGTTCTTAGTGATTACGATTTTGACGTCGAAAGCGGCATGTCGTTATGACATAGACTAAATCTACAATACACAAACGTTTTTGATGTGTATTGGTTGATTTTAGACATGTAATTATCCCACTCTCGTTACACGACTGCAAACAATATCCGCAGGGGAAAGAATGTTATTAGTGGTCATTTAGTAAACAACAACATGGCCTCACAAAGGAATATAATGAAGCTATTTATACACTAGCCACCAGCCTTCACAGCTCTAACTGAAATGACGGGGTAAGTTTTCATATAATCCTGAAAAATATAATTTTTGTAGTATTCGTTCATCTGTAAACACTAACAAAGGTGGCAGCTGAATTCACATCCCGAAACGAAAGTCGGTTTACATCATTGCACTATCAAATGAGAGACATCGGCCGATTATCTTCCTGTACCAAGTTAGTTATATATGGTTAACGTGGAGATAATTTTAATCAGCATATCAATAGCCTCTTTAGATATTTAAATAAAAGTTATCTCCCCTTTAACCATGTAATGGGAGATAACTGACCGAGGTTTCCCATTAGCATATCAACAATTTCCACTTTGACCATATAAAACTAACTTGCTACAGGGAGGTTACCGACTTATATTTCTCTTATTGAAAACCTCATGGTGACTTCAAGATGAAGAACAACAATAAATTGTTTGATTACTTGGTTTTACGATGTATTTGTAGAAGCTTAATCTCATTTGTTTTTCATTATCAAATTTATCCTTTTTTTAAACGAGGAATCAAGTAAGCAGAAAATATGCTCATGAAATCCCATAATTTTGACTCGTCTTCCTTTAGCCAAGTTGAGCTTTTGTCACCACTTTGCGTCCCCGTTCATTAAGATCTTGGAACAAAACTTTGGGTGGTTCTATGTAAAATTGTGTCCGACAGGTCAGCGTCCCGTTCAAGATGGCCACAAGCGGAGAACATAGTTTTACATTGGACACTATGGAGAACACATTAAAAAATCTCAGAAACTTCTACTACAACTAGAACATAAGTTCGTCACAATGGTCATTAGATGTTCCCTTGCAAAAAAGTATACAGCGGGTCAGAACACCATCCAAGATTGCCGCCAGTCGGGAACATACTTTACCATTTAACCATTTGGAAAACTCTTTCAATAATTTTTTTCTCCACTCCGCCCAAGAAGAACCAAACTTAATCATAATTATCCTTAAATAGTCCCTTCCGGTAGATCCATACCACATCTAAGATGGCCACTATCGTCAAACATAGTTTAGCACTGGACCCTTATCAGCATTGGACCCTATTGCGAACACATTAAAAGCTATTCTAAGAGCTGAAACTTATTGCCTATTTGAAAAAAAAAATTTGATTCACATTGCTCTTCAAATAGTTCCTTTCAAAATAGTATCCGGAGGTTGATACCTCATCCAAGATGTCTGTCAATGGGAAACATAGTTTAACATTATTGACATTTTGGAAAACACTCTCCTGAGAAAATGTACTCTCTCCAAAATAAAATCAATTAGTGACAATGGTCCTTAGAGGGTTCTTTCGAAAAGGCATCATAAAGATCCATACCTCCAAGATGTTCGCCAGCAGGGAGCATATATAGTTTTGAATAAGAATTTGGTCTGTAAAACTACTCATCCAATCGGAACCAAACTTCATCACAACAGTTCGTAAATCGAACGGTCATTCACATCTCGTATGTCTGTCATGATCAAGGTGAGCATTACAGGCTCTTTAGAGCCACTTATTTTACTCGCAAAAATAATGGAACTGTAGTAAAATTTCACAAAAATATAATTTAACTTAAACGTCTAGCCCGCAAATTGTTTTGTAATAAACGTGCGTGTATACGTAAGCGTTTCGTTTTGGCGCTTTCAGACAAAATTTTGACAAAAATTGTCAGTCATTACGAACCGAATATTCTTCCGTTAATGGTAGTTTACAGTGGGAGATGCCCGCGACCTCATCTCACACCTGTAAATGACCAACCAGACGTGTTGATTTTTGTGATACAAAAATCGTAACCATGACTTAACGTCATAAAACACCTGACGTCACAATGTAAAGAATACTCAAATGGCGACAACGTTGTTCAAACAATAAAGGTTACCAGACGTTTCTTTTCGCTTTTTACGGAAGAAATATGATCTTGCATAAGATCAAAATTAAAGATCGGGATATCTTTCACTCGTGTAAGAAATTCTACGTCTTTTCCTCTCGTTTCGCTACGCTCCACTCGAGAAAAGACGAAAATTCTTACACTTGTGAAAGATATCCCGATCTTTAATCTGCCCTTATGCAAGATCCTATTAATCTTTCGGTAAGGTTCCAAGATGTGTGTTTATACTGGAGCCGAGTTATCTGCATACCATTTGATCTGTATTCGTTTGATAAAATGCTAAATATGTATCTGCTCTTGATCTTCTTTGGCTTTCGCTATTTTGTTTTTAATTTTCACTGGATCCAAAGTGCGACGCGAGAATTTTCTCATTGATGTCAATGGCATTTATTTTCTACAGATAGGAGTCGATTAAGTGCCTTATTAAAGTATGTAAAAATTTACTCCAGTGAGTTGAACATTGATGTAAACAAGGAACTTAATCGACTCGGATCTACACAAATTTAAATGACTTATGCCATTCACATAAATAACGAAATTCTCGCGTCTCACTTCGACCCCAGTGATTGTTACCTATCAGTTCAGATGAAATTCCACACAAGTATTCATTATACATTATGCAAATGAGCTAACTGATAATAATCAAAGGCCTTTGCGTATGTGAAATTTGTGGGTAGTGACAGCGCGTCAAAAAATAGCGTTATAATTTTAAAATTCCTGTATGTCTGTATTTTACGCCACTATGTATATAATACTACATTTTATTGCATTCTTTTTAGATTAACCAATAATTCATTAAAGGGCGAAGTTCACAACTCCGTTCCAGTATGAACACAGCCTTGTCAAAACTCGACCCCAGTACCGGGGTAGGGGGATATGTCGAGTGATGAAGATTTCAGTGAAAACTCAAATCTGATTTGTCAGAATTGTTACTTCCGGTACATCGAAGAAACCCTCGGTGAGGCCTGATTTAGGTTCTAATGCCGCGAAATAATCAAGTTAACAACTTGGATCGGTTCTTTCGATACTAAATACATCGTAGTTCCCAGTAAAGTCGCTCAAAACTGACCTTTAGTTTGTTTGCATTACCAATAAAAGTGGACGTTAGATTAAAAATATAAACAATCAATTTCTGTCCATCATTCGTTCACTTGGTCGCCATTACTATATACACTATCGACCAAGTGCGAATCGATGGGATCATTATAAGTCTAAACAAAAGGTGCGATTCCGATAAACGAATTATTACTGTCATAAAATCCATAATTTTTACGACAGTAATAATGACCTTTTCAACAATCGCATATATTGTTTTGACTATCATAATGATCTCGTCGATTCGCACTTGGTCGATAGTGGTATATGTCTCCGCGAAGATTAACGTAGGTAAATCAATTAATGATGTAAAGACCTTGCGATACATTATATGTTCAAGTTTAATATGTACTATTATATAATCACTGTAATGATTTTGCCCTCTATGGGACCTTAATTGGAATAAAGTATCTTATCTTATCTTATCTTATCATTATCGTGATAGCAGCAGGTGTGACCCCTTTGTTACGCCGCATTCGGATAAACTTTTAAATTTGTATATAAGTCTAGTGTTACGTGATCGAAGGTCCAGGGGTTCAGGGGGAACAAAAGGAAATTGGAAGCTTTTTGCAGTTACAATGTCATAATGGTCTTGCTATATTGGAAATGTAATGGTGTCTCACCTAAAACAATTCTTTTTGTTTTTTTTCAATAGGTAATTTGAATGCTTTAGAAACAACTTTACATAGATTTCTTTAAACTGACTTAAGCCAAAACTGGTAGTCACATTTTAAAAATATCACACTTTTCGTTTTAGTAGTAAGAAGGGTAAGAAATAACTAGATACCGAAGTTACTGTGAATCTGTTACTTTATGCATATATGCGCATTTCGACAACTTAGAACTGATTAAAAAAATAAAAGGTTGTTCTTTTGCATTTCAACGATGCAGAGTTGCTCTTAAACGCTTGAGTCCCATTATGTCCCATGAACAGTTTAAATGAGTTGGAAACAGATATTTACTTCTATACTTTGTACAAATAACTCTCATTATGTTTTTACGTACAAATAGTAATTTTTAACGAGAATGTAATTGACCTATTAGCATTTATCCCACGGTTCAATGTTTTATTAGTTTGTTACACTCATACAGGACAAATAATATTACATTTATTTATAGCTGCGGGACTATTATCAAAGAACTTACGACTTGCGTAACATCCGGTATACACATACATATATTTGTAAAGTTAGATAACCAATTGTGCTATAATCCTGGGATAATAAACCCTCTTAAAATTTCTAACAAATTCTTGTTTTCGACTGAAAAGGGGGTTTATGGTCTATAAAACGACACTTAAGTCCTGTGAACATAATGGTCTATCTTAATACCAACATTTTGTGTTAAGTTAAAAAGAGAAAAATTTAACCAGCAATTTAGAATTAAAACCAATCTAATTAAAATTAGATCTCCACACTTGCTCTTTTATTTTGGTCGCTGCGTGTGAGCGACCAAAATAAAAGAGCAAGTGTGGAGTTCTGGTTTTAAGCATGTTTCCAGATCATGTTATGACATTTAATTAAATTTTCGAACTTCTCTGGTGTTCCATTTGATAGTATAACTTTTTGTTTTGCAAATTGTCCACATGTTTCATTTCATATTTGTATGTTACATGAGGTACATGCCGACCATGTTCTATGAATTTGTACTTCTTGTTTGATGTCAGTTCCGTCATGGATATAAAAATGAAAGAGGGAATTAGTTTCGGGCCAATTTTTTCATTACTTGTGTCTCAAAAAAGGACATACATGCATTAACATATTTCTTTCTCGCTTAAACGGAGTCGGTTTCATTTTCAAACAAAATCAATAACCTTATATGAACACGTAACACGAAACAATTCGCCGACTGATCCAGCCTTTGAAAAATAGGGTTAAAACAACGGCAGTAGAATACCGAAGGAACAAAGGAGTGAAATTTACAAAAACCGAAGTCCAAAGACACGGCCNAAAAAAAAAAAAAAAAAAAAAAAAAAAAAAAACGACGCCAGACAGACACAAAGCACACAAACAGAAATTACAACATTCAAAACAAAGGCACTCACAGTGTGAACTCCAGTGAAACTGAGAGTGACATCAGTTACAAAATGGGGGTTTAAGGTAACTTGCAAATTTTGGTCAATTCTTGCTCAATTCAAGGAAATGGGGGATTCTATAACCCCAGAACAACCTTTGGATCCGACAATGAATATATCCGGGATATAGTGTCAAAGCTAATATATTATGGCCCTTTGTCAATTCAAGTGGACAATGGCTTTCAATAAAAGAAATTGTTTATAAGTAAATATAAAGTTACCACAAGGTTACGTAAAACGACTTTAACTACACACAGTAAAGTAATAAGAGACCACGAGCTTACGTCATACCACGGATATGAAATGTATTAAATATTTGAATCGGACAACGCGGTTCTTGGCGTTGTTGCGGTAGACCTTAGTGCAGTTTCAGTACAATTAACTCATGTCGCTTTAACAAATATGCAGACCATTTGCCAATTCAAGCGGAATTCCCGAATTTGATCTCGGGATTTACAAACTTGGGCAAAGGGAAGCAACTCTAGACCGGACAAACACGGGTAGTTTCCAACGTAAACTAACCAAAATGTAAAAATTATTTTCTCTTGACCTGCATGGATTCCAAGCTTCATCTTTGGTGAGATTTATCAAAATAATATATCCTTTAATGTGCCTGTTTGTTTTTTTTTATATCCCAATAGATCTCATGAGCCAGAATGCTGATTTATAAGGGTTTCTTCGGTAAATGTGACAACCTGTCCGGTGTCACGTGACGTTGATTGAGTAAAAATTTTAAAGAACGGAACCAAAGTCGGTAATTGGCAAATCACCTATTGTACATAAGCAAAAGACAACGGTAACATGGACAAACATCAATTAGAACTTGCAATCATATTCAACTTTTCGCATGATTTCTATTCATTTAATGCACACATTACCCAATGGCATGTCAAACGCATTCATAACTGCAATAAACAAAAAATTATCGGATTGAATATTCTGTGAAAAGTGAAAATAATTGTCTTTGTTCACCCTCTGTCTGAGCTATTGGTGATTTAAAAAACACAAATTTTACTTTGTCTTTAACAAAATATTTGTATATAAAAAAGGGGGCAAACGGATTGCACCTGTAAACCCATGTTGGTAATGCTCACCGTTCATTGAAGATTTTATGGTGGCGTTGAGTTGTTATTACTCTTTGGCACATTCCCCGTTTCCCTGCTATTTAAGAACTACAATACACATAGTTTCTTTCCGTCTTTCGTGTTTATTGTTTTGTTTTTGTTTTTTGTGTTAATTTATTAATAGAAAAGACAGATACCTAGAGAAATTACTCTATGCCAGCTTTGCAATATTTTGGATGGTGAATTACACTGTTTGTTATATTGTAAGAAAAATTATACTTTTACGATCAGATCTTATATCTGAAGATGCTAAAAATTCTAACAGGTTCACTGAAAATGAGAAAGTTTTTTTTGCCCATCACTACTTAAAGCAAGCAGAAAAAAATATAGGATCCTTTATTAAACGGTCATTAGAACTGAAGACAGGGGACTCGTAAATCTTTTTTTTTTTACTTACTTGTTTCAGTTTTATGAAAAAGAAAATTGGGTAAATCTCAAGGAGACAACATCCCATCTCCAGGTTAAAACGACCCAAAACAAAGCATCTAGGGTTGTTAATGTCACAAACTATATTAGTTGTATTTCATGATGATTTGATTTGATTAGATTTGGTGTTTGTGCAAAACTTCTAGTCAGCCGCAAACTATTGCGTTCTGGTTAAGGGATCCGTTCAATTTGTATTTTTCAATACTTTGTCCTCTTTTCTTTTAATCAAGGACTGATAAGTCCTTGTTTAATAATATAAATTTTGGTTTCGTGGTAGAAAATGAAAATTATCTTTGTGACCGACCCAGTGACAAAAGCCATGGAAAGATATATAACTGTAATCATTTCATGGGATGGGGTCTTTTTGGCAGCCCAGAAATTATTGGCTAATTAATAAGCAATAGGGATAATTAATTATCAGTTAAAACGACACTCAGTGGTCATCCTATATTATCTGTAATCGAACCCGATAAAAGTTGATGAACGATGGGGTGTCAATCATGGATGTTAATTTTCTTGAGTCATTTAAATACCCAAATTTTGCTGGTCTAGGCACGCTCTTAGCGTGGGTAAATACACAATGTTTGTTTACACACACGGAATAGGTAAACACGTATGAATTAAGGTATATTTGAGAGGTGATAAAACTTTATTGACCCGTTTATGATGTCACCTATGGGCAGACGTAATTATATGGGACCAACTTTGAACTTCCTATGAAATTTACAAAATGTAAGTAAAGTACTAGTAGATAGATATAATGTTTCACTTTTTTTAAACTGAATAACCAGATATGTACATATACATTTGTATATCAAAACTGTTTTTTTTAGCCAAAAGCATGGTTTTACTCGCACACTTAAACGTGTTCAAATTGTCTGAAAAGGGTACTGTCGGATCTAGTCCTTCAATACAAGACTTCGTATGTTGCCATGTTAACGTCCACATTTGCTTTTTATTATGCTGTTGTTTACTTTTTATTTTTATTTCGTGTTGCCGCATATAAAAAATAAAAATAAAAAGTAAACAACAGCATAATAAAAAGCAAATGTGGACGTTAACATGGCAATATTGTAGGACTACTGTCGGATCTAGTTTTCGAAAAAGGGGGAGGGGTTCCAAATTGCTTATTTGGCTATTTTTGTCAATTTAAATTCTGCACGAAATTTATTTTTCCAGAAAAGTGCGGCTTCAAAACCCCCGGAACCTCTCTGGATCCGCCTATAAAAGGATGCCGTAAATTCATTGATGTTCTGTGCTAATTTTTGATCAGACTAACTACTTAGTATGTGACGAGTAAAATTTTTCAATTCATTTACAGTTGAAATGTATTGAATAATTCATTCAAGTTTGTTATCTTTAGAAATTTTGAAATATTTCCCCAAATGTTCTTATCAATGTGAGACATGCAAATCATACAAATGATTTCATCATTAAGATAATTTTTTAAACTACGTGTAGTTTCACTTTCAATCCAATGGTTAGAATTAAGACTAAGTAGTTAAAACAAATCGAGTTTTTCACAGAGGAGCTGTAACCGTGTGTTACTCCTGGCAAAAAATGTATGTGTTTAACTTTTTTTTTGGAAACTTGTCATCTTTAATACATTTTTCTTTTAATAGCAAAAACAAAAATGAAGAAACCACAGATTTTTTAAACCACATGACAAGAATATTTTCCCATTAGGGTCTACATTTTACATTTATAGTGAAAAGTAAATTATCAACTTCTCGTATAAGTTGCGGATCCAGACTTTCTGCTAAAGGGAGGGGGACAATTTTTATTTTCCAACATAAAAGGGGGCAAACATCCCCCTAAATCCGCCCCTGCGTATGTTGTGTGTTCTTTGTCTTATTAAGAATTAATATACATATATTATACTTGAACAGAGATGTTAAGCTGCCATACACCTAAGGAAAAAAGTTGAAAGTATACAATGTAACTCCATTGCCATCTACAAGCAGGAATTTAAGTGAATTCATTTTCATCAAAATTTTCTATACATTTGTCATCAACCTGTGGAGATGGCAGCGTTATTTTTTTTTCGGTGTACTATAACTCATTCAATATGGCCACCAGCTGGGAACATAGTTTGGAACCTATGGCACAAACTTTAAGAAATTAATTCTTCTCTTAAACTTCCTTATTAGAAATGCTCGTCTGTCATGTTCCAGGTGAGCAATACAGCCTTTTGGGAGCATCCTGTTTGAAAAAATCTTTCAGAATTCAGGCAAAAATTGACGACAAAAAATGAAACTGTCTGGAACCTCCTTTTTCTGTGAAAATCCTTTTTTGAGGTTGTGTATTTGCACCCGTGTAATGTTGTGTGCATGTTTCATAAGACGATATTTATATATACCACTTTTACATTATTTGTAAGCTATTTGCAGAAAGCACGTTCGCATGAATCGCACACAGAAGTGTTAAAATTTCCAGGTATTATTGGCTGACCGGTCGTGCTATAGAATTGACCTTAAACACTGTTGCTTATTATGGATGAACTTTTCTGAAGTATTAGTCGACCTCAATCCAGGTCCTAATCCATTCAAACACCGGAACAAATCCAGTATAAGAGGATTTATCAAACACTTTACCAATACATATCATTCTCCTTACCAGCTATGATGCAAAGTTTCGTCTTATTACTTCATGAAAAGTAGTAAGATAATTTTTTGCGTTATTGTATTCTGTATATAAACAAATAAGCTGTCAACGTTCCGCATAACATTGGAAGGAATATTATAAACATTGACATAAGTTTCTTCCTTTTCGAATATAATGTTGATGATAACGTTTATTTAATTAGTAATTACACCTTATGTAAGTAAGCTGTATACTGATTGGTTAATAGCCGTTGTATTTTTTGGCAATTACCCCTCCACCGTGGTTTTTGTCCCGGAGTCACTTGTGCGCTTTAATGATACAGACATTCGGTGTAATTAAACAGATATATCATGAACGTCGGGGTATTTGCCAAAAATACAAGTCTTTGGTCTAAATTTCCCTCGACTTTCAGGCTCGGGAAATTTTACCGCCCCGCGACTTGTATTTTTGATATATCTGTTCAAAATAAATAGTGTGATATATTTGTCCCGTTGGAGACATATTCTTTAATTAAACAAAGCAAGAAAGAAGAAAAAAAAAAAAAAAACAAGTGACATAGCCACTGTCACATTCGGTACTCGAAAACGGCGATTCCGACGAGAATTAGTATATCAATAGACTTCTTCTGATCTGGAAATTTAGTTGTCTTTCCTGAGACCATATACACAGGACTTAGGACATGGAGATCCACTAGACACGTTATTCATTGATTATACTAATACATCCCCCCAAAAAAAATTCGACTCGAAATTGAAAAATGAATCCAATAAAGTAAGTTCAAATCTCCGAAATTCCCTTAAATCCACCGATAGGATCATGCCCAGATTTTTTCATATTGCCCCGAAAACAAACTTCTGGTTACCTGTTTATGATCTGGCTTCCACTATAAGGTTATCTCGTACAACCAGTGGCTTTGATTCAAGTATGGGGTTGGCCCCCGTTAAAACTATTTAATGAAATGTCAAATAATAGTCTGATTGGTACTTTTTTCCCCGGAAACCTTGGAACTTCTTCTTGTGACTGGATCCGCTGATGGAGAATTTATAACAGTAAAGAAGGAAATAGTTTCCGAAAGGAGGGTAAAACTGGTACCAGACTGGTATCAATCATTCGCTGATGATGGGTGTACTCTCGACACTGGCACCTTTGAGATAAAAAGAGAATCGTGTCGGTTACTCGAAAGATCCGTGCGCTGATGTAAAAAAAATAATAAAAAATTAGCCTTTGTATAATGAATGTTTGAAAAGTAATATGTATAACGTTTTAAGAAATTATCATGTCTGCGCAAGGACATGTTCATGAAAAATTGATGTTTTAAATATTAGGTTTCTATATGAAATTTTATAGTTCCTATGTTTCTGCTTCAAATATATTTCGTGTATACTTAAAAAAATTAATGTCTACTGGAGATGCATTGAAGATGCACTTATTTGTCTAGATCTGACAAGGAAAATGTCTAAGTTCACCTTTCAAATACATCTGTATACATAAATAAATCTAAAATTAAATAATATATTATGTCATTCATTTATTATATGGCTTATATATTACACTTTGATTGTTGGGGTTTTAAGAGTTTTATTGTGGGAACTTTGTCATCTTTATGTCACGT
>MJUU01005689.1:0-15454 GCA_002080025.1 Modiolus philippinarum
GGATGGGACCACCTAAGCACCATTGTGGGACCATTGTGGCTTAGTTTGTTTCAAATTGGACTAGTTAGTTCTGAGAAGAGGACCTTTGAATGTATATTCCACAGGGTCCAATGTTAAAACTATTATTCCCGCTGGCGGCAATCTTGGATATAAGCCGGACCTGAAAAACACCTTTTATGTAAGGGACCACCAAAGGACTACTGTGGCCAACTTTGGGTGCCAATTGGCTTGATAGTTTCAGAGAAGTAGATCTTTGAATGTGTTTTCCCATACAGTCCAATGTTAAAACCATGTTTGCCGCTGTCGACCATCTTGGATATAGCGCGGATCTGAAAACACCTTTTTTGTAAGGGACCACCAAAGGACTATTGTGGCTAAGTTTGGTGCCAATTGGCTCAGTAGTTTCAGAGAAGAAGATCTTTGAATGTGTTCTACCATAGGGTCCAATGTTAAAACTATGTTTCCCGCTGGCGGCCATCTTGGATGTCGCACGGGCCTAAAAAAACACCATTTTTGTAAGGGACCACCAAAGGACTATTGTGGCCAAGTTTGGTGCCAATTGGCTCAGTAGTTTCTGAGAAGAAGATCTTTGAATGTGTTTTCCCATAGCGTCCAATGTTAAAACTATGTTTCCCGCTGGCGGCCATCTTGGATATAAGGCGGACCTGAAAAACACCTTTTTTGTAAGGGACCACCAAAGGACTACTGTGGCCAAGTTTGGTGCCAATTGGCTTCATAGTTTCAGAGAAGAAGATCTTTGAATGTGTTTTCCCATACAGTCCAATGTTTAAACTATGTTTCCCGCTGTCGACCATCTTGTATGTAGCGCGGACCTGAAAAACATCTTTTTTGTAAGGGACCACCAAAGGACTATTGTGGCTAAGTTTGGTGCCAATTGGCTCAGTAGTTTCAGAGAAGAAGATCTTTGAATGTGCTTTACCATAGGGTCCAATGTTAAAACTATGCTTCCCGCTGGCGGCCATCTTGGATATCGTACAGACCTAAAAAATACCATTTTTGTAAGGGACCACCAAAGGACTATTGTGGCCAAGTTTGGTGCCAATTGGCTCAGTAGTTTCTGAGAAGAAGATCTTTGAATGTGATTTCCCATAGGGTCCAATGTTAAAACTATGTTTCCCGCTGTCGACCATCTTGGATATAGCGCGGACCTCAAAAACACCTTTTTTGTAAGGGACCACCAAAGGACTATTGTGGCTAAGTTTGGTGCCAATTGGCTCAGTAGTTTCAGAGAAGATCTTTGAATGTGTTCTACCATAGGGTCCAATGTTAAAACTATGTTTCCCGCTGTCGACCATCTTGGATATAAGCCGGACCTGAAAAACACCTTTTTTGTAAGGGACCACCAAAGGACTATTGTGGCTAAGTTTGGTGCCAATTGGCTCAGTAGTTTCAGAGAAGAAGATCTTTGAATGTGTTTTCCCATAGCGTCCAATGTTAAAACTATGTTTCCCGCTGGCGGCCATCTTGGATATAAGGCGGACCTGAAAAACACCTTTTTGTAAGGGACCACCAAAGGACTACTTTGGCCAAGTTTGGTTCCAATTGGCTTAATAGTTTAAGAGAAGAAGATCTTTGAATGTGTTTTCCGATACAGTCCAATGTGCGCGGACCTGAAAAACACCTTTTTTGTAAGGGATCTCCAAAGGACTATTGTGGCCAAGTTTGGTGCCAATTGGCTCAGTAGTTTCTGAGAAGAAGATCTTTGAATGTGTTTTACCATATGGTCCAATGTTAAAACTATGTTTCCCGCTGGCGGCCACCTTGGATATCGCACAGACCTAAAAAAACACCATTTTTGTAAGGGACCACCAAAGGACTATTGTGGCCAAGTTTGATGCCAATTGGCTCAGTAGTTTCTGAGAAGAAGATCTTTGAATGTGTTATCCCATAGGGTCCAATGTTAAAACTATGTTTCCTGTTGGCGGCCATCTTTGATATCGCACCGACCTGAAAAACACCTTTTTTGTAAGGGACCACCAGAGGTCTATTGAGGCCAAGTTTTGTGCCAATCGGCTCATTAAGTTCAGAGAAGAAGATCTTTGAATGTGATTTCCCATAGGGTCCAATGTTAAAAACTATGTTTCCCGCTGGCGGCCATCTTGGATATCATGCAGACCTGAAAAACACCTTTTTTGTATGGGACCAACAAAGGACTATTGTGGTCAAGTTTGGTGCCAATTGGCTCAGTAGTTTCAGAGAAGAAGATCTTTGAATGTGTTTTCCCGTACAGTCCAATGTTAAAACTATGTTTCCCGCTGGCGGCCATCTTGGATATCGCACGGACCTGAAAAACACCATTTTTGTAGGGGACCACTCAAGGACTATTTTGGCCAAGTTTGGTTCCAATTGGTTCAGTAGTTTCAGAGGAGAAGATCTTTGAATGAACAGTTTACGACGGATGGACGGACGACGGACGCAAAGTGATGGCAAAAGCTCACCCTGGCATTAGCCAGGTGAGCTAAAAAGGTTAAAATTAAAATCTAAAAATGTAAACATGAATTCATCATTAAATAAAAGAAAATTGGACCAAATTTTCAACTAATCAGCCATTCACAATAATTTAAAGAATTAAGCCATGCGACGCAGTGGTTTGAAACTTTATAAGTCAAAAATGTTTTTGACCTTGAATGTACACTTCATCATTAGGAAAAAGAAGGGAAACGGGGAATGTGTCAAAGAGACAACGACCCAAAGGGCACTAATAACAACTAAAAAATAGAGAAGGGGGAGGTTTGGGTACCCATAAACTGATTTAACTCAACTACTGGCTTTTGCTAGTGCCGGTACCAAGTCCGGCTATCCTGAGTTCCTATCGTTATTTATGTTTGTCTCTTGTTTTCATTATTGTTTTTCTGGTGCAGTTTGCTTGTAAATTGTGGCATGTGATTGTAGTTCCTGGCCATTGTAGGTGTTTGTTGTTATCCTGTTTTTGTAGTGCAAGCACCTCATTATTTTATTACCTGTAATGTTAATCCTTTCGCCAACCTTATAGCCCAGTACTTTGGTGTTGGTACGCAAAACCGATTTCATGTGGATACAATAGAAAGCAATGGTGAACTGCGTTAAAACGTAAAAACATATAAACATTAATTCAAACATCTTATTTTGGACACGTATAACTTTTTTTGAATTCCTTAGATATGCTTTAGCTTACGAAAGATCGAGCCTCATAGAAATCTCAGACAGAATTTTCTTATTTTTAAGATATTTTGTAGTCGTAACTCATATGTTCAAAAGACAAAAAAAAATTATATCTTTTATATTATCAGACATTGAATACCAGGCCAAATTCGGTGTTTTTCAGCTACATTTACAGGGAATATATACACTCAGTGCTCAGAAGTATGTCTACAAGTGCATTTACCTGTGAATTTCTTGTTAAAAAGGCCTGTAAAAAAATTCTAGTTTTCATAATATAACAATGTATTAAAGTAATTAAGTGAGAACACAACCGTTAGTTGTGGACTGTTAGTCCCCGGGGGTATTCACCAACCTAGTAGTCAGTACTTCGGTGCTGATCCGAAAACCGATTGTATTGAAACTTGTCATATCTAAATTTGACAAAATTTTGTTTAATGAAATAAGGAGTATCTCCCTCATGTTTAGCTGTTACCGTAGCTGAATTTTGGCTTTTCTATTTATAGAACCTTTTGGTTATTTGTTCTCTTTCAGCTTTAATAAGTTTTTCGGTTAATGGACTTCCGAATGTTTTGGTTTTATCTGCACTGATGAGACATCTTGTAAAGAGGAAATAAAGACTAACGTGAAGCTAGCCGTCAATACTATCCGTCAATAGCGGTAGCCGTCAATACTGTATCCGTCAATAATATTCATGAGATGAGGGTGCGTTCGGAAAATGTAAATATTAAAACTCGGATACGTGATTGTTATAAACGGACAAAATAGGTAATTTTTAATGAAAAAAAGAATTAAGAATAACAAGAGAAACAAGAGGCATGGGGGTACAGAAAATTTCCGGAGAAAAGTTTTTAAATTAAAAAAAAAAAAAAATTTATTTCACTTACACCAAGATTAAATTGCTTAGTTTACGAAATCGTCCAAGTCACCCCCTCCCCTCCCTTGAAAATCAAATATATTAAGTCATTCCTGTTTTGTAAAAAAACGGTAGGTTGCATGGTTTTTAGTTATTCAAAGTTGACACTTAATTCCCTGCAATTATTTCTTTCTCCGATAGAATTACCCTAATAATCAGGAATACATCACACAAAAGTAACACAGGTATAAATTTCGAACACACCCTCATCTCATGAATATTATTGACGGCTAGCGTTATTGAAGGATGGTATTGACGGCTAGCTTTACGATAGGGAAATAAAGACATGAATGAATGAATGCATAATGTGAATTTGAAATGTTCAACCACTTGCAAGTCGTTTTACGGGGGTGTCAGAAATCAACTTATAAAACATTTATTATGGTCAATGTATATAATGTAAAATGGGCCAATAATTTGGCGTTTTCCTTCAAAACATTATGAACTTCCTAACAGCAATTAACATACAGGTTAAAACTGTTATTGGAACACTTATAGTACATGCTCTCTTTGTCTTAAATTATCAAACCTAAATCTCGTTATTCTGTTCGTAGTGTTATGTGCACTAAAAAGACGAGGATGACCTAGGCGATCCTTAACTTTTTGGATCAAACGGTGATCTCTGTTTGAAAAATCAATGTCATATCCTAAACGCATTAATGCCCTTAGTCTCGAATCAATCTT
This sequence comes from Modiolus philippinarum, assembly GCA_002080025.1. Classification (NCBI taxonomy): domain Eukaryota; kingdom Metazoa; phylum Mollusca; class Bivalvia; order Mytilida; family Modiolidae; genus Modiolus; species Modiolus philippinarum. Next base: position 4,760 of record MJUU01005689.1, read on the forward strand.
ATCGCTTTTATCAAATTGGTCGTAGTTTATTATAGTAATGTTTCGTTCTTTGTTTGATTTAAACGTGTGCCAGATATACTTCCATTCGATCCCTGTCCATATAGTATTACCAACAATGTATTCGTCAGACAGAATTATAATATAGTTCTTGCTACATAAGATTTTATCAATAATTTCTTGCGCTTTCAGACCTCCAAAAGAAAGGTCTCGACACGGAACAAATACTTGATAACCAGAGGTTGCCAAGTTTTTGGACAATACATTTAAGACCCATGATGTCAGAGGTATATTTTCCTCATCGAAAGACACAAAGGCATCATACTTATGTAAAAACCCATTTGATGATTTTCGTATTCTCCTTCTAATTAAAAATATTTCATATCGAAAACAATAAAGTAAACTGGAAATGCAAATCAGGAACACACATAAAATACTAATCACTATCGCTGGTAGATTAGAAAGTTCTACAGGACAAAACTCTTCCCGGGAAACTTTATTCGAGGGAATGTATACATTGTTAATTTCACACATATACTGAGTAGAGTTACTACATGTTTCAGCATGCCGGTTTTCTAACCAGTCTTTTATCCATACATGATTGCAGTCACATTTTCCCGGTAAGTTACCAAATTCTGCCACACATGGATCAAGTGTTTGAATAATACGGGGTACAGTCTTCAGATTATTATCTACAAATGATAGAGGAATACTCATTGGTAAATTATTAATTGAATTAGCTGAAATACTTTTCAATATGTTTTTGGATAAATCTAGTGCGGACAAATTTTGTAAGTAATTTCTGTTTTCAAAATATTCAATGCTATTATTTCTCAGAATCAGAGTTATATTTTCCATGTCTGGGACATATTGGGGTAATTCTGTTAATCCCGCACTTTGACAATTTACAACGGTCCTGTGTTCTTTTGGTTGGTAAAAGCAATAACAATTCTGTGGACACTTTTCTTTGGATGTCAGATTACAAATGAAAAGGTCAAGGTGACCTTCTTTAATCATTTCCGTGATAGATTTTCCCCGATATTCTGGAGGATTCCAGCATTTTATTTCAAAATAATCTCTCCAAATCTTTTTGATAACGTCCTCGGCAAGTTCTAGATAGGGTTCCATGTGGCAATCGCAATCCCATTTCACATCTGGCATGACAAATCCATATGATAATACCTTTCCCAAAATGGAGATTTCTGAAATTCCAAGTTTTTCAAAATCGATAAACTTAGTAAAATGATTACCGGTTAACTCGACTATTCCGCCATGATAGGTTCTGTTTGGATCAATTCTATAGTGATTAGTGTTTATTATTTCCTTAATTTTATTTGATGAAAAATCAAAGTGACAAAAGTCGTGGTCAGATATCATGTTACTAAACTCCACTGTATGCATGGCATTGTTCGAGAAATTGGCGTGAAAAATTTGCAGCGAACGTCCTGTGATGGCTGATGGCTCAAGTATTTGCAAATTATTATTTGTAATTGTTAGGACTCTTAAATGTTTGATCCCCACAAATGTTTCGTTACCGATAAATGTAATTTTATTATAACTTAAATCTAAAGTATCTAACATCCATAGACACGATATATTTCTTATTTCATAAATCAAATTGTTCATTAGTTCTATTTTTACGATCCGTGTAAAGTCGCAAATGTTAATAGGTATGTCTGGCAATATTCCGGGACTATGGTATATATGTAAATAAGAATCGTGGTCACTATAGAGATTAAATGTAATTGCATGTCCGTTCCGTCTGTTATATTCGATTTGAAGAGGTTGTGTTTTATCAGTTGGTGTTTCCCATGCAGGTTTGGCATGACATACACAGCATCCTTCTAAGGTCCATCCAGAGCCATCAGATGTTGTTTTATCATTACATATAGAACTTGGACATTTCATATTATCTCTATCTGCATACTTTGGATGCCATGAAAAATCTGGAAGAGTTATTCCTAAATTTACTCTTGCACTATCCAACAATATAATACCTGTAAGAACTAAATGCACGTTAGTTGTCGACATTGTAAAATCAAATAAACGAAAGATGATGATCATGTTGCAGTTATGATTGGGTGTAGGGTATTATCAACAAAAATATTATGTAACATATCTCTTCTTCCGGGTAATTACTACCCAGTCTAGAAAATTGCAATTGATCTGTGATATAATCTGTTTCTTGTTGCTTTATCGCCTTTAATTTGTCTACTTAGGTTCGTAAGTTAAGTGGTATGAATGTAACTTGAGTAAAGATAAATATAGAATTCACAACCGAATTGAGTGAGAAAAAAGATAAATTTCTAAACCCGAGATTTGTCGGGCGTAAATTTAACTATTGAATATGTAGAAATATGATTTCTCACTAGATAGGTTATTGAAGCTTTTTTCTAATGATTTCAAGGAGATTTTAGGCAACAACCTGATCCCATTTTTGCTGACCAGAAATAAATGTGTTCTTTAAATATGTCGTCAAAAGGCATGATCGCCTTTTTAAATTGCGCCATAATGTAAAGTCGGAAAACGGCAAACATATTTGACGTCATAATTAAATTTCGACCAATCACTTGTTGAAAACATCTTTCTCGCTAGAAAGGAGAAACGCATTTCTCACACTGTTCAAAAAACACGGAATATGACAGAAATTTGAGAAACAAGGAAAGGATATTGAATAAATCTACACTTATCAAAGTCTCTGCATATACATTCTAGAACCAAGCAATGGAACAACGTTTTTATTATCTTCTGTTTGCTTCGTCTTCATCGTTTACATTCTCTGTTTGTACATAATCCTTATATTGCCATGTACTCCGGATTTATGATTTTGGCTAGGGTATTCATTTTATTTTTATTCAATTTATTTTTTGTTGTTCTTCATGTTCTTTAAAGTTCTTTTGAACCTATCATTTAAGTCATTATCATACGATTTTCAATTTTTAAATATGCTTTAGGCTAACGGCCTTTAATGAAACAGTAAAGCCTGAGACACTACAGGTATATTTTTTTTATACTGCAATCTTAAAATATGACTTAATTTAGTTTTCAATGGCTTCGGTATATTTTTTTTATACTGCAATCTTAAAATATGACTTAATTTAGTTTTCAATGGCTTAAAGTATATAAAATGTAACAATTTCTCATATGGAACCTCACTATTTCTGTCAATGAGATATCAATAACTATCAGTTGCTGCTAAGATGAAATCTACAACAACGAAATAAACCACAATTCCGATCGCATGAAATGGTTTTGACTTATATCGGTAAATGGTTGAATAAATTTCATTATTTTATATCAGATTTAAATAATCTTTCCTGATAGGTGCAGAGGTGACAAGGCGGTGTTCATTAATCTATGGTATTTAATCTATGAGTCAATATCACAATAATGACCGGTCCCAATTTACTTATATTGACCGGTAGCAATGAATTGCATTCACAATACAGTTGGGTTTTTTATCAAACATAATAACTGAAGTGTTTAATGTGACTATAATAATTCAAAATTTCCAAAACAATACCATTTTTTTTATAAGTTAAAGTTAACAAAAAACGTGATATAATATAGAAATAACAGATCCGCAAAAAGGACAATCTAATTAAAATTCGATATCCGCACTTGCTCCTTTTTTTATTTTTTATTTTTTTTATGTCGCTCGTGGGACATCTAATAACACTGCTTAAGAGGTCATGTCAGGGGTTAAATCCGGATTAATTTAACCACCAATCAAAATGAAGCCGGAAATCGGCGAAGTATCCAATCAAAGGCGACCTTGCAAAAGCAGTTCGGGACTGACACAAATATGGCGACGTCCATCGCCTTACAAACTGCGATCACAAATGTTTTGTCAGATTTCGACGTAACAGCCCTAAAAAGGAACAAATGCAAATTCTTGAATGTCTGTTGAGCGGCAGTGATTGTGTGGCGATCTTACCGACAGGATTTGGCAAGTCGCTCCCGTTTCAAATGTTGAACCCAGTAAAACATGAAATGGTAAAGATGAAAATTGATGGCTACGATGACGATAACATTGGAAAGATAATTGTTTGCTGTCCACATGTAGCTCTGATGCAAGACAAGGTGGAAAAATTGAAAAACATACCAAATATTACATCTGCATACAAAGGTAAATGGCAATTACTTAATAATGTGTTTCTGGGACTAATAAACCAGTCCCAGTGTGTATAGAGGTGGGATATATGTATCGGTGCATGTTGCACTAGGCTTACATTTCTTGTCATTATAACGGAAAGTGATTTAAAAGTTCCTGCTAGCTGACAAAAAACATAAAGTATCTTTAAATTCCAACGAATAGTTTACAATGAGTTAATAAAGCTTACATGTGAAAAACACAGAACCGGAGAGAAATATTTCAATATACACAAATGTAACAATGATGACATTAAATTCACGTACACCAGGACGACAGTCTGCTGCTTAAAATTGGCACATGTAGCAATGTCAATAAACACAACACATCTTATATGAGTGTAAATGATCGGAGCATAATTATGTCAGTTATAAATAACCACGATACATCTTAGGTCAGTGAAAAGAACCTAGCCAGTTACACAACAGCTGCCGGCAAAACCAGCAACAATCATACAAAATTCTTATAATTAGTGGAGTATTCTACAGCACATTCACTGGAAACAAACCTTACTAGTATAGACGTGTTTTAATACTAGAAATAAGTATACACTGTTATATACATGCTGTCAAAAAAGGCTTTTTGACTAATTTTAGGGGAAGGCAATTGATTTTCAGGGGGATCTTGTAAATACATTATTAGTCTTGGTACCAATGAAAATAAATATTCTAATCCTACTTGTCGTGACAATAAATCTTTTTGATGAGACATTAGGTGAAAATGATTTTTACTCGCAGTTGTCTGCGGGTTATGCTGTCACACAGGACGATAGTACGAGAAATCCACCGGGTTAAATAACACACTATATTATACAATATCATACACTCCTAGAAATCATTGATTTCTTGCATTTGCATTCTTGAATGCAATAAGTACGTAAAACCAGTTCAAATTCAACCATACACTTTAAACATTATCCGGAATGAAATGATGTATCTAATGCCAACATTTGGGATTATATTGGGGGATAATGCATTTCAACTGCGGAAGGATCAACGAGCAACGCGGATAAATAACAAAATAGTACCGCCCATATCATCTGTCTTTAAACAGCGTCTGTCACTCACCTTTGATTTATAACGACGATGGGAAAGGCTGTTAAAATTGTATATAAATTATGCAGGCTGATCAGATGAAGGTGGTTTGATTATTAATTAAATTAAATATCACGTTTATATCATTCTGATTTATTGTAAATAAATAGCGTGTATAGGGTATTTGTATTTACATAATATCCACTTAGGATATACAACAATATTTTAGGTATATTTGTGCCAATTCGTATGAAAATGTCAAACTTTACAGATTACAATGAATTCGGTACTTTGTTATTATTACATACAATCCGTANGTTTTTTTTTTTTTTTTTTTTTTTTTTTTTTTTGTGTGTGTGTGTGTTTTATATATTGGGGGGTCAATAAGTGCACCTTTTCGATTGTAATGAAAAATTTATATCAATATACCCAGATATATTATTCAAGTGGCATGATAGTGTAGAGTTTTAATCTGGTATAATATTTATGCAGCTCCGACCGTGTGCAGCATACTACTGTGGTGAAAGTTTTTTTCATTGACGGTATTCTATTCATTGCATTGAGACACACATTTTATCGCGAACTGTATTTTCAGCTCAATTTTTACCCCCGGTCTTTAGTTGCTCATTTCAAAATTAAGATTGCTAGATTATTTGTTCATTTATGATTAGATACATTTTGTTCCCCATCTCGTACATCATTCACCCTGAAGAATTAACCAGATGATAGTTTACTCAGTATTCATGGTATTAAGTTATGTAACATAAACATCTGTAGGACTGAATGGGGTTAATTTAAATTTGGCATGCAACATAAGCAATTGACAGCATGTCGAGACGAGTGGCATGCAAATTCGCCAAAGGATCAAAGGGCATATTATCGATACTTTCATGCATGATTAGATCAGATGGAGATTCTAGGATTCAGACGCATTAAATGTAATAAACTGGGCTAGCAGTACATTAAAATTTGTATTGTCACTGAGAAATAAGACATTGAATATTATCTTAGGAGTCGTGTTGCTATTAGAAGTTGAAATGGTTAGAATTTTGTTTGTTTATTTTTTCTGTGAACACAAAGTTGTTTACATGTCATCATGACAACTATGCCCTTAAAAAGGTTACATAATTAGGAGCTTAAAAATACTCTTTTCAACAAAAATGAATTTTGAAATTGAGCTTATATCATTTAGAATTGACAATTATGTACAATATTTTAGGGTTAATGAGAATTGCCATAGAAATAACATTTCACTTTACTTAAACTGTACCATCTTGGTCGTAAGGTTGAAATTATCAGTTTTTTAGAGTAAAAAAAGTCCTTTCTTTATTTTTTTGACAATGAAAAAAAAAGTTCCTATTTCGTGACATTGTTTATAAAAACGCTGTTCTCTGTATATTATATATTGTGCGGTTATGCGGATGTAAACTTGGATTCTATTGGCTGATTAACCACCTTCTAAATAACCATGTCCGCCCTACACAAGACAATCAATAATCATGGTAATGTAGTGTTTCACCTACATGTAACCAAATTCATTCAAAAGCGTACATATACGTGCAGTAAGCATGGATAAATAAGCATATCGTAATTAAAGTTTAACATTGTTTACTTCCAGGTAATGTAAAACTAATTTCAGCCTGATATTTACATTAAAAAATTAAAATGTGAAATACATCTATACTTGGAATAACATGTAAATTATATGAAATATTTTATTTGCATTCATTTTCAAAGGTTTTCGCTCCATGTATTACGAAAACGCCATGTAAACTTTATACAACATGAAAAATCAATACATCATTCGGCTGTGTATTGTCCAGTCGACATAGCGTTTATGTGTATTTCCGTGTAGTTAAATGTAGGTCGTTTTGTAATTATCGTTTTTTAAGTTAAACACAAACAGGTTTGCATAACCGCACAAAAATGTTATCATGCATTGAACCAACTAATATGATTATTTAGACAGTGTCGAAAATGGTTGAACGGCGCGACCTGAGGGTCGCTTGCCGTTCAACGATTTTCGACACTATCTAAATACTCATATTAGTTGGTTCAATGCATGATAACTTATAATATCTGCCTCTTTAAATGTATAATATACGATCAATTATACTGTTTTCAAAAAATGAATATATGCAAATCAAGCAGCACAACAATGCTAAAAATGTTGTTTTTCATTTTTGACTCACCACGGATTTTAGCAATGACCAATAAGCATTTACATTACATACATCAATTATCTTTGTTCGCAATGAGTGTCTTTGAGGAGTAAATTTCAATTCTTTCCATATACTGCATCAGAAGATCTTGATATTGGAATATCGATGAATCAAGCTGACCAATACAGCTTCAGCTGAAGGTATGTCGCATTCCTTACTGTATAGGAAGAGATTGGTATAGGGCAAGATCTTAGATATAATGTGTTATAGTTCGTCTACATAGATTAATGAGATTTGAATTAGAGCTCTGGTTCAGAAATTATCAAGAGGTTTCCACAGATATCTTGCATAAGGACAGGCTTACACATATGTTAACATAATGGACTTTGTTATCTATATAGGCTACAAAATAAAAAAAGTAAAAAGTGTTTGGTCAAAACAATATTCACATTAATCTTATTTTTTTATATAATACTGGAACATCATTCATTTTGGAGATATGCTCACCCATGCAAACGGAACTGCGAGTAATCAGTACTTCAGTACTTTGATATGAATATAAGTCGAATGCGATTTACATGTTAATAAATAAATTTTCTTGCTAAAATACCCAAGCACCTACCCCCGCCCACCCCGGTCCAAGTCAAATAGTTCTCTCCTTTATGTTAAAGGCCAGTGCCTACTGTTGATCACTTTATTGTGAAGACGACCATTAATTTTGAAGAAAACTACCAACAATTCACAAAAAAAGTTTTTTCCCAAATCAGAAAAAAAATAGGCCTGGAGGTGATGATAATATTGGTTTAATTTATTTGGGTCTAAAATGGAAACAATTTTCATGACTTTAACTTAAAGTGTAGCAAATGATTAAATGAATTTTATATTTTTTTTACTTAGCATTTGCTTAGCATTTACTTATTTCTTTTATATTGGAGCAAGCTTGGATACAGACAAAAAGATCGAAGATGGATTGGTAGATATTATCTATGCTTCTCCTGAGGCATTAGTTGGGGATCCAGTGTGGAGAGAATCTCTACAGAGGCTGAATGTCAAAACCATAGTTATTGACGAGTTTCATACAATAGCTACCTGGTAAATATGAACAGTTAATATACATCCAAAACTCATATATAAGGATGAATAGAGAGAAAAAACCTTGTTTATAGGGCTACCTATATACTAGTACAACATGTAGATGCAGCTCTCTGAACAAAGGAGCAGGCATAACACAAAAAAATATGAATGAAAAAATACAGCATTTAAATCCTTTAGTGCACAGCCTTTATCCGAACAATTACAATTCAAAAAATACTTCAGTTTTAATTGAAAAGTAATAGTAACAACAATCTTTTCGTCATGAAAAGTGCAAATGCAGGTAAAGATTTAGATATTGGGTTTTGAAGTAGATTTATATGCATTAATCATGTTACTTTTTTGTTTTGATTATGCCATATTGCATTGGTGCATAGTGACATTTGGAAGTACTGTATGATTGGAAATGAACAAAAAATGCACATTTAAAAGAAATGAAGTACTTAATTTCTGCACTTATAGCACTATGTACAAATTTGAAGTCTTAGTTACAATTTATAAACAAATGATTAATCTTTTCAGGGGAGAAGAAGATGCAGAAGCACATAAGCAGGCCTTCAGGAAATGGTTTGGGCATATTGGTGAAATAAGATCAATCTTCCCTGCAGCAAATATTGCAGCTTTAAGTGCTACTTGCACGAAGAAAATTACAAAACGGGTGAAAAAAAAATTCTCAACTTGGACAACAGCATTACAGAAATAATGATGTCACCTAATGGAGGGAATATTAAACTAATATCATCAAAAATTTCTAATAACATTGAAATGTCAATGTCATGGTTGGTTGACGGTTTAGATTTAATGAAAGACACATTTCCCCGTTTGCTTATATACTGTATTTCAAACGATGCATCAAAATTATATGCGTATTTAACGCAAGAAGTTCAGCAATTTAGAACTTATATAGACATGTACCATTCTGAAACTGATAACAGTAAAAACAGGAAATTATCGACAAGCTCAAAGATCCAGAAAGTTCTATAAAAATTGTAATAGCAACAAGTGCCCTAGGAATGGGACTAGACACTAAAAACTTTCACAATGTTGTTATGTATGGAGCACAAAAGAACTGTGTAGATTTGGTGCAAGAAATTGGCAGAGTGGGACGCGATAGTCTTCAATAGTTTACTATATATCTATGTAATTTTAACTTAGTTTAACTCATTCATTTTTCAAGATATATTAATGAAACTCGAAATATATATTTAAAAAGTCTATTTTAATATCATACCCGAATTCCATGGTCATAGTTCTTGTAAAAACGAAGATATTGTAATTTTAAAATTCGATTTTTTACATAAATTATATATTAGGTAATATCGATGGTTTCACCTCGCTTTATTGGGGTATAAAATTAAAATCCCTTGATCTGATGGGTCAATCCAGTGCTGTGATGTCACGTCAGATAAGAGAAACCAGGATTTTTTTACCCCTAATGGTATAAAACGATCCCTAAATAGCACTGAACAAGTATGTTCTACATGAACATGTTTGAGTGTCAGAAGAAAGAGGTCATGGAAAACTAATCGGCAAAATAAAATGTGGGATTTTGCAATATGTTTCTGTATGATTCTTTGCTTAGCACCCCATGAAAGTCTGGATTTATGACCATTTTGAAAATAACTTTGGCAATTTAGTCGTGAACTTCGTTCCCTTGATGGGCCGTCTTCAACATATGCTCAGATGATTATGAAATCGTGTAAAAAAAGGAGTCCGATATTCTGCTTCCTTGTAAATTTCACATATATTCAGAAAAATATCAGCCACAAACCATCCCGATGAACGCTAATTAATGTCCATTTAAGTTATATCAGAAGGACATCAAGAACGAAGCACAGTGTATAAACATTACCAGCATACCATTAGTTTGTTTTGGTTCTAAAGGCGTTACGTTATGAATTTTATGAATATTATGATAACCTTTTCTATCAATATTGAATGAAAATAGCAAATAAAGATTGAAACTGGCATGTTTACATATGAAAATACAATAAGTCTATTACATAGCGAAAGTGTATAAATGTTTCCGCAAACTGGTCAAACCAAGGGAACAAAAACGTAGGGGACAATGGCCAAGCATACGTATTTGAGGTCACCACTAAGCTTCCATTTGGTTGGCGTAAACATATTTTATTAATTAAGGGCTTTCCCTACAGGGGAAAGTCCTTATAGTAATTCTTCTGATTATAATTAAGGTCTTTCCCTTTCTGGGGAAAGACCTTCTAGTAATTCTTCTGATTATTATTATTAAGGTCTT
>MJUU01005691.1:0-34029 GCA_002080025.1 Modiolus philippinarum
TGGAGCATTATTATTTTGGATGTTATAAAACATTTGCAGTTTTCTTCTTTTCCTCCTTTCTGTCAGTGCTTCCCATCCTATTTCTTTGTAAATTAACGACGAACTAGTGAAAATCGGCAAACCAGTTACAATTCTGGCAGCCTCCAATTGAAGCTGATCAAGTTTATTGACATTCCCAGTCCCACAGTTGTCCCAAACCTCGCATGCATATTCAAAAATAGGCCTAATATATACCAAATACAATTTTTCTAAATTTTTTCTTGATAAACTATATTTAAGTTTCCGAAGAACATTCAAATGTTTTGAAATACTAGATACTATATTTTCTAGATGTACATTCCATTTAGCATCGCAGCTAAATGTAATGCCCAAATGTTTGTGACATTTTGTAATGTGTTAGCTGACGACACAGAATAAGAGTATTTTTTATTTAAAGACATTCTTTGCTGTCTTAAATGTACACAAAGGAACCAGTAGGAACCAATGTTGTTAAGGGATTTACTACGATCAGAAAGCTGACTGACCATTCCAATATCGAATTGTCAAAGACAAAACTGCAATATTACACTATCGCCGTGAGATTTTTATTTAATGACATAAAAGGAAAAATGACTATTACTATTTCTGACAGTCAACGCCAGGATATTTTAGACAGTATGGAAGTCAAGTGCATTTTAATATATAAAAAAAATAAATGTATTAAACATACTATATCATGTTCCATTCAAATACCCCCATACGAATGAAAAAATATTGTGTTTACTCTTGCTTATCAACATGGAATATATTTTTATACGAAAAACAACTTTTTGTAAAAAAAATAATAATGCTAATATTGGTATATGAAGTTATGCGTGAATTTGTCAAACTTGCGAAAATGTCAATATGTTTTTCAAACTATTCACGTTTAATTTTTAAAGGCATGAATTTTAGAGCCCCAAAACCCGTCTGTCACCTATGCATGCAGTATTTGAAAACAAATTCCACGTACACTGAAACACCAAATTGTGAAGCAAACGGACAGCCTACAAAATTTACACTATTAAACAAGTAAAACGTCCCCGTTTTTTTATTTGGCCATGTCCATATGGTTGGATTATTGCTAATATTCTATTGTCAAATACATCAAAAAGATTGAAATAAAGGTTTTATCATAATTATAATTCAAGAGTAATCGACGTTACTTGCATTTATCAAAAAAGTTATAATATTCAACGTTACGTTCATAGACGCAACATCGTGCGTAACGTCAGCTTGGCTACAATGGTTCACAGTCAGGATTTCCGTATTATGACCTGACTACCCCGCATAGACAGCTTAATTGATTAATAAGTTTCGTCCAGTGAACAATATTTAGGCTATATCTTAACGTAAATCAATTAAAAGATTATAAGGAAAAAAGAGAACTAAAGGTGAAAGGGACACATGGGCAACGGGTTTTAACTACCACTGGAAAAGAGGAGAAGTGAGTCTGCTCTCCTTAGAATGATTGATCGATTTCCTGTCTCCTATTTCGATATTTTTGGTAATGAGTACTTCGTTTTTGACTACTTTTGAATTATGGCTTTCTATATTATTTGATTCTAATACTGCAAATGAGAGGTAACTCCTTGAAAGACGTGTACAGCATAACGAAATTTACTTCTTTTTTTTCTTGCTACTTGTGTTATTTTTGTATTTGGTAAGAGTTTAACGTTCAGTGAACAATATTACAGCTATATCAGGACGAGAACAAGTTAATCAATTAAAGTTAAAGAAGAAAAAAAATAAAAGGTGGAAGAGACAACGAAAGAAGGAGAAATGGGTTGGGGCTGGAAATGTAGCCTTCTATTCGATACACAGTACGTCTGCTCTCCTTAGAGAAATAAAGGAGGGATCTTTATACACAAATTGGCTACAATGGTTTACTGATATGTATTCTGATATGAGTACCTCGCATAGACAGGGCATACACCTATCCACTACATGGGCACGCAAACAGACGCTCTGTAGATATAGCCCCTAAAAACCGATACTGATGCTGGGCGTTGATGAGAAGTGATGATATGTCGTGCATTTATAAAAAATAATTATACGTATTTAATGTTTAAATTGTTTGTCATGCTCTAAAACAGAACAAAAAAAATCACAATTCTAAGGATTCTTTACTACAAGCTCTTTGGATGTTCCTTATGTGGTCGATTGAAGGCTAATATTTTTCACAGGAGAAGTTAGATACAGCTTTTTCTGAGCGATTTGGATCAAAGGAAGTCGTTCCGCTGACATCTGAACTTTCATAATCAACATCTTCTTCGATTATATTGATAATACTCTAAATTTACACACTCTCACTCCCCGAGTGTATTTAATGAAATATATTTTCACATTAATGAATGTCTCTGGTGGTGGACTGTTTGTAACTGGTGTCACCAGAACAAAGTTCGATACTAAGCATATTTTATCGTTACTTTTAGAACCTTTTTAGTTCTGCATCAGTTCTTAAGTACTAGTAATTTCCAGCCCATTTGATCATGCATTTGCAAGAATGAAGAGATCAATATTGTTTGATTTTGTTTTGAAACAGTAATAATTTAACCGCTATTCCTTTGTAGCGTCATAATAGAATCCAACTTGATACATTTCTGTTGTTTCCGGGAAGCTGACCATCTCACTAAATGTTCAAATAACTAAATACCGAAGTTACTGTGAATTTATTTTCTGCATATGCGCATTTCGACAACTTATGTCTCTTCAGTGCAATAACTAAATACCGAAGTTACTGTGAATTTATTTTCTGCATATGCCCATTTCGACAACTTATGTCTCTTCAGTGCAGATAAAATCTAAACGTTTGGAAAACCATATATTCAAAGATGTTAAAAACTGATAGAGAACAAATAACCAATATGATCTAAATGAAAAGCCAAACTAAGCTAAGGACAGAGCTTTGCATGAGGGAGATACTCCTAAGTTTTCAACAAAATTTACAAAAATTTAGATATTGCAAGGTTCCAAATAGTATCGGCTTTCGGGTCAGCATCGAAGTACTGACTACTGGGCTGGTGAATACCCTCGGGGACTAACAGTCCACCAGCAGAGGCATCAACCCAGTGTCTGTGAATTTATTTCCTGCATATGCATATAATGTTCTTCCTCATTTCAGGAAGTTACAACACAAAATCTAATAGTGCAGTGGTAACACCAAAGGGACAGCAAATGTAACGTGAATTACATTGGCTAACAGAAATAATGTAATATTAATCCATTTTGCCGTCGAATAGTCCCCTTTCAACTTAAATAATGTTAAATCTGGAAATTTTGTGATCATCTCCATTAATAGATGGTCATATTTTGCTTAAACCCATAGCTCATGGTGAAACAATTGCTAAAAATAAGCATTCTGGTAAAACAAGAAAAAAATAATATTGTAACCCATACCTTTTTATTGCAGATTTTATTATAGTAAAATGTTGTATTTATTATAGTAAAATGTTGTATTTATCACATAATTTCATAGATAAAATATCAGTGTTTATCTAGCTTTAGAAATAAAAATCATCATCCAAAATATGGCTAGAATGATTGATTTCATGTTTCAAACGCAAACTTCAGCAATACTCGAGATAAAAGGCTGACAAGAATAAGTTTTATGGATAAGAATATTAAACATCACAAGAGCAGAAGTCGAAAGCAATAAACAAGTTCGACTTTGACATGCAATACAAGTGTTGATTAAAAAAACAGATACTTTAATTGTAATTACAAAACTTCCTACAAATGACACTTTATGTGTATGAACAGCAACCAATGTAACGTTAAGAGACAATTGCAAAGGTCATAATCCCTTTTTAATCTTACAGTGTTAAAACGATACAAATTAACATATGATGCAGGTAACAAATTTCTCGACTGTTGTAATTCTATCATTATTAAAAAGAAAGGAAATGGGGTAAATGTCAAAGAGACAACATCCCACCTTTCCAATGTTCGCTTTGCACAACACCCAACCTCAAACATCAACATCTCCGAGAATTTATTTTTCTAAGAACGTTTCTTCCCTGTCAAATTGGTATAATTGATAAAATTTTGGAAACCCAGTGACGATATGTTGTTGTATTGAAATTTCCAACTATTGAAATATACTTATAATAATCATTAGTGACTTGTGACAGAGACATATACTTATATGTCTCTGCTTGTGATATATGATATTAGTTTCTGAACAAATTAATTCTTTTCAGTCGAATAAACATAATTTTTTTTAAGTCGGTGACAACTACCAACGTGTCGTAATGCCTGGGGCATTAAGGGACATTATAACAAAACATGACCCTGAACATTATCATTTTTACAGAAATGTATAGGTTTATTAATGCCGCCGCGAAGATTGTATATGATGGTTTTACCATAGATTGATTATGTCTTCCACATGTTTAGATTTTATCTGCACTGAAGAGACATAAGTTGTCGAAATGCACATATGCAGAATCAAAATTCACAGTAACTTCGGTGTTTAGTTATTTGAATCTGTGGTTTTACCATGTATTGATATCGTGAAATTAAGAAATCTACGATTTTGAATTGATACTTTAAATGGAAAGGTTATTGGTAAAGAAACAAATTCAGCTAAAAATTTTTGTGCGGTTATGCGGATGTAAACTTGGATTCTATTGGCTGATTAACCACCTGCTAAATAACCATGTCCGTCATGCACAACAAGAAAATCAATAATCGTGATAATGTAGTGTTTCACATTAATAAACACATCGACATTAAACATAGTTTACTTCTACGTAATGTAACAGTAATTTCAGCCTGAAAATTAAAATACGAAAAACATCTATGTTTGGAATAACGTGTAAATTATATGAAATTCTTTTCCAAAGGTTTCCTTATACAACTGTGTATTGTTCATGTTACGCCGTCAGTTGGTATAGTGTTTATTTTTAGAATCGTGTAGTTAAATGTAGGTCATTTTGTAATTTTTAATGCAAACTGTTGTTAGCATAACCGCACAAAAATGTTATCATGCATTGGACCAACTAACATGATTATTAAGATAGTGTCGAAAATGGTTGAACGGTGCGGCTGACGCCTTACCGTCAACGATTTTCGACACTATCTAAATAATCATGTTAGTTGGTTCAATGCATGATAACTTATAATAGGCTATGGACCTTGTTTTCCAGATATTTCACATTTTAAAAATGATGGGAAAGTCTCTTGGACTTTTACCTTAGTATAACATGGAGAGTATATCAGTTACTTCCACAAGGAAGGAAAATCTACAATCTTATGAACTTTTGTTTGCTGAGCTTAAATGAGCAACTTCAGCCTTTGATGTTGAGAAAATGGGTTTTTGTGGCAAAATATATATTATAGGAATAATTGATAAAACCGTAGAAATTCGAATGGCTTATACAAATTGGAAAAACCTCACCTTACTATATCCTTAAGGCAATGAACTTTCAATTACGAGGCTGACACTACTGTAGGTTTCCATTCCTGCATGCGTCAAGGTGAGTCCTAATATAAGCCTTCGTTGGTTCATATCGTTTACATTCAACGTTTTCATTGGACTTTTGCAATTTTGCGACTGTCGAACCACGAACAGAAAAAATTGAAAAGTCCGATAAAAACGTTGAATGTAAACGATATAAACCTACGCAGGCTTATATTATAGGACTACGGAGAAATGCTGAAATTTTGGACTTGTTGCAGTACAACGAATAGTTGTTTAAAAGGTGTCTGAAGGGTATTAATTTCCTATTACAGAATGTTTTGAAATTTTCTGTGTTGAAATATAATTGTTTAATTTTTTAATATACAAAAAATACCGAAGTTGCATAAAGAACAGTAAATTTTGTATGTTGTACATGTGTTTCAAGGAGTATCCTCTCATCAGCAGCATCAAAATCAAATAATATGGAAAACCACAATCCAAAAGTTGTAATAAAAGGAGTACTCATCACAAAATAAATCGAAAAAGGAAGCCAAATCCAGTACAAAGGACATCTACCGAGTGTCATACACGGAATGAAGCCTCGGTATTTTTAAGGGATAAGAATTTGATAAAAACAGTAAATTTAAGAATATAAAATAAAAATTTGGGTCACCGTTCATATAAGACCAAAAACTTAAATTGAAAATTGAAGGAGATAGGGAAAGTGACTGTATCAGGAAATAGCTTTAAAATGTATATTAGATTTTGTTCAAACTATTTTTTTTTAATCATTATATTCTCATATAAAAATCATTATATAAAAATAAGGGGTCACCGTTTAAATAAGAGAGACAAATTGTGAAACATTATTTTCTCTAGTGATATCATATGAAATTCCTTTTTCAAGTTATCCCCTTGCATAATTCTGTGTTCCGTTAAATCCACTACCAGATTTACAGCTTTTCATATTTAGTGCAATTTTTGTAATGAAAAACACTCATGTAAGTCTCTCAAAGGGTGTACCAGAAAGATGTATGAATGAGAAGACACTGAGAGATTCCTGGAGAAGGAAAAAAACTACGTATTTTTCAGGTGTGTTATGTGCCAGAGACCTCGTTCCATCCATTATCAATGAAGCTCTATACAAGAAAATACATCTAAAGAAATCATTATTAGAATTACACATACGTGGATACCCATATACTTATTTCGTATCGAAGAAATCTAACGATACCAGAATATATAGTATCTAGATATCATTTCAACAAAATTCTCTATTATAAATGTAAAGCCAAGGTGAAACTTTAAATTATTACCACTACGATTTTATGGCTGCATTCCTTGTTGTGTCGTCTTTTTCAAACTATAAAAATCGTTATTTAATTCATATCGGTATCATTCCTTCCTGGACATTTATCTCGAAATTGACAACAGAGGTAGACTTCAAACTAAGCTGTACGACAAACGCAATGACTTCACTTTTCCAATAGTCAACTTCCCTTTTCTTTATAGCAACATCCCAACAGCGCCGGCATACTGAGTTTACATCTCCCAGCCCATTCGCTATTCTGGAGCCTGTGATCGATACAATGACTTCCTTGATAGAGCCCGGTTGCTCACAAATAGGCTACTTAAACAAGATTATGCTACCCAAAACTTGAAGTCATTCCTCCAGAAGTTTTACGGTCGACATCACCATCTTGTGGGCCGCTATGGGATATCTGTTTCCCAGATTACAACAGATCTTTCCCTTTAACCTTTAAAAGCTTAATTGTTGTTTCCTCTGCCGGATTTGACATGTTCAACACGGCGGATGTCTTATAAGAAGCAGGAGATGCTTACTATACCGGTGCGCCTGATCTCACCAATGGTTTGTTATTGGGTCCGTGTTGTTCATCTGTGTGTGTGTGTGTGTGTGTGTGTGTGTGTGTGGCTTCATTTTTCTTTTCTGTGCCATACTCGTGTTGAGTCGTTTCTTTTTCTTTGTTGTTTCCGATGTTGCCATTGTCCTTGGATTGTTCCTTTTGGATTGACGGTTCGGTTTTCACTTACCTTACTCTACAATGAACTTGACGCATGCAACAACGGTTGCCAATACAGTAGATATCCGAAAATGACTGGATACTATGAACCGCTTCCGATATTCTTCAAAAAGTCGGTGCCACCCGAACCGACTTCAGCACTTCATGTTGTAAATGTGAGAAGATGTCGATGCACTGTAATGAGTAGATTATACCTGTGGAAACATCTACTGCAAGATATTTAAAAATTTTATTAACGGACACATCAGTAGAGCTTAATGTCACCAACGGATGGCTGTGATATCGAAAAAAATATATCAAATTTGAAATTTTCTGCCATATGAAGCAGCAAACAGGACCAAAGTGAATGGATTGATAAAGCGTTTGTTTTGCATTTTGTTAAATAAAAAGGTAAACCATTCAGGTGTACTTAACCAGATAAGATTTTTTCACCAAAGAAGAAATGAAATCGAATGATAACACACTGTTTTCAGTGATTCGATACTCAATTACTTACGTTTGCTCGAATTTCGTTTACTGAACCTGTGGTAAGGGTCATCTTCAACTTGCTATGAGATATGAACAAGTTCATTGTTGAAAGCCTCATGGTGACCCAAAGATGAACAATAAAGGTATTGTTTCATTCCTTGGCTTTCCCATGTATTTGTAGAGCCTTTGTCTCATATTTATTTACTCCATATCCTTTCATTGTTTAAAACAATGAATTTATATATGCATTTGTTCAATTTTCAAAACATAGTGAGAAGAGCATGTTTAACGTTTAGACAGTTGATCTACCGACGGGCAATGATCAGTCGAGCTATTCAAACAAGCCAATTGAAAGCGCCATCTCGGAATTTAGTATTTGAAAAGAAGTTCATTCAGCATAATATCATTGGCATTATCCTGTCTCAGTAGGTCCGTGTCGTGGAGAAAACGTCCTATCAAAGCCATGCATGTAGTGATTATATAGTTGTCAGCAAAAGATGGGAGTCTAGATACAACATGCGTGTGAGATATTAAAATGGAAAAAAACTGAATGCCTGCAAAATGAGCGAATTTAAGAAAGCGCTATAAGAGAACGAATATTTTATTCGGTACATATAGTGTATATTGAAGTACTTAGCAAGCGCCCCGAAACCAAAGACTGGTAAAATATTTTTTATCTAATTCTTGAACAACTTATTCAAAAGCAAAGAGGCAGTGGATAGTCTAAATGGTACAAGACTGAAGACAACAAATGACAATATGATATTACGTTCTACGAAAAAAAATTGTGTATTTCTATTACACCACTAAGCAGAATCCTGTACTGAGGACATTTGCTAAGTTAATGCCGAGAAGCTTTTCGGGGAAAAAAATAGGTATAGATCTAATCTACCAAATATTGCATATGTATTGGACCCTGCGGAATATTTTGACATTCACGCCATCGATTCTCGTGATAAATAACAATTCAGTAAGCAAAGAGACAGTCAAAATGAGATAAGGATAATTCGACAAGGACTCCATGCAGATTAGCGTTGTCATTACTGCGGTCACGTGGGCAAGATTTAAGCTTAAAACATCTTGATAATTTGAACATCCGAACCTAATACGCTTATACAAAATTACAGACTTACTGATAGATCGGTCGAAATATTATGCTAACAAGTTAGCTACGCCTGAAATACGACTATCTTTATCTGAGTTTAGGGCAATCACTCTCAACTTCAAAACTCAAAAACACATGCAACAACAGGACAACAAAGACTGACAGACGGTTTCAAAAAAGAGACCTGGAGAGATTAGTGACCGTCGATTATCATCGTAGAGGCCAAATGCACCAGACCTTATGTGTTTAAATATAGATTACACCACAAGATCCCGTTCATTACCATATTTTATCAACTAGAGATAGTTAAATTTTAAAATTTGAAGTGCGAGGCTTGCTGAAAATTTTAAATTTTTAAATTTAACTATCGAGAGTGAATAAAATATGGTAATAATCAGGATGAGGTGATGTAATCTTGTTCTCTGGTGATAAATGATAGACATCGAGAATTGTATTGGTGGGAAATGGCACGGGGCTTTATCCAACATACGTTGAATGTGAAAATTTATCTAGCGGGTTAAAACCGGTTTAAACTTCACATATCATAAGAGAAAAACATTTATATATGCATTATATGTATTTTTGTAAATGATGGCTCGCTTAAGGTAGTTCGGGGGACTAAAAACAAAACGATAGATTTTTCTTATTTTTCTGTTACTGAAAGTTTAATCAATTCACTTCAAAATTTTAGTAAAAAATCAATAGGTTACCGATGTCGTTTTTCCGGGAAAAGCTTCCGAAAATAGCAAGCTTTTGACTTTTTTAATATATTCTATATAGGGAGAAAATACAATTTTAGGAATATTTATATGAATAAAACGATAGATTTTGGTGAAAATGTAGTATAAAGTATGTTAAAGAAATCTCTTTGGAAATATCAAATAAAAAATAGGGGTCACCGATCATATTTTTGACAAAATCATGAAAATGTGATTTTTCCCTTATCATTTCTTTAGAATTATCTCCCTTTAATAAAATAAGAATTTTTCAAAAACTGACATATTTTGTAAGCTGGCAGCATAACTTCTGCTAATTTCATTTTATTTATCCTCAATAAACTATTTAAAATCATTTTGACAACATTTTAATGGTAAATTCAAATTTTCATCAGATGCGCGAGATGGATGCGCAGTTTTAGACCCCCGAGCCACCTTAATTGCCTTATTGTGAGAGGATAAATAAAAGGCAAAGAAACGATTGGAAAGAGACGATGGAACAGAAAAATCAACATTTTAAAAAAACAAAGATGGAATGATGACATGTATAACATTGATGTTGCATAAAATTCAGGCATGTGGCATTTTTAAAGATCAAGCAGTGTATATGCAACAAACAACAGAATAGTAATATAGTTTGGACAATGTCATAGAAAATAAAATGGATTAGGAGTGTCGAACAAAAGAAATGAGGGTAACAGCAAAATTACTGAACAGAATTGTCAAGAGCATACTCTATGAGACTGTTAGAGAAACACAAAAGCGGGCGAATGATCCATTATAATGGGATCCAAACAACCAAAAGAGATCTGCAGAGGAACCAACTCATAATTATTTTGTTTAGGATTAAAGACGTTTGACATACAAGGACAGGAACGGATTAAGTCTAAAGGAGGCTCACTCCTGATGTTGTTTATATCAAGGATTTCTTGAAACCTATTTTAATATACTAAGCATTGTACACTAAATGAAATGGTAAAAAGAAATATATAAGTCTGTGTGCTTTTTACCGAGATACAAGTCATTAAAAAATTTGGCGGGAAATCGATTTCTCTGGATTTTCCCTCAATTTAACATTAGGATTATTTTTTGTCTAAAAGCTAAGAAGTTATGAAAACTTGTCAGGTGTCTAAATTTGACCCATACAACATATTCATGAAATAAAAAGTAGGGGTCCGTGTGCAAAATTCTTTAAGCCATTGAACTGGACAAACCCAGAGGAGTTCCGAAATCTTACACAAATTCAAACAGGGTTATAAGGATATAGAACATTAAATAAGGGGGTATGAAAGAATGCTGCTTGTGCTAGAACAGAGAATCATGAAATAAAATTACAGAATTTGGTGGCGGCTGTATGATTAATAGAACTATATATTTTAATCAGCGACAACTAAGAATTATATCAGTATAGAAACCAGTGTAAAGAGGTCTGGTAACGGGTATAAAAGTAGAGGGAAAAGATGTGAAGATTAAAGACTCTGGTAAGTAAAGAATGTTGCCCTCTTGGCTATACATATTGCTGCTTAAGATAGACCGACAGGTGCTTGTACAAATTATACAATTTTCCACGACGTATAGATATCGGACAGAATATGAAAAATATGACCAGCCCGAAAATATGCTAGTACCAAATATACCAACGACTAAAATAAATAAATAGCTGAAAATACAACAGCCGTAACATAACTCACGACTTCCTACATCGACAGAATAACCAAGAGTACTAGTGTAAAATTAGTAGCCTAGGCCATTGCAGGTCATGTCAGCGACGAATGAATATGGGTTATTCAAAAATTATGGATATTCAAAAATATCAATTTATCATATACGAAATGAACAAATGGGATCAAATGAAATATGAAATGGGTGAATATGAATATATGAAATAAAAAATATGATCATATTCAAAAATATCAATTGATCATCCATGACAAGAATAAAAGAAATAAAGTATGCAATTGACACGGCTACGAGAGAGAAACGCAAGAGTCAGAAAAGGGCTAAAGGGTTACTGGAAACAACAGAAATGTAAATGTGAGAAAAGGAAACCGAGTGAAAAGGGTTGGGGTAAGGGTAGATAACAAAGAAAACAGAAAAGGAAAAACATAAGCTTTGATGCAGATCGGCCATGTCATTATAGTGATCTACGGCTGTATCCTTGAACACGGAATGGGAAGATGAAGCATTAATCACGAAGAACTGCATAAGTGACGTGAAATCAAGGGAATGTTTTGACCCTAACCCTATTGGTCTATGAGGTATGATTTCACTTTGAAGGTGGTAAATTATGTGGTACCTAATCGAATCTATATACTTTCCATTACATGCCGGGAATTCTAAAGGCTAAACTCGCGGTACTTATTATCTGGACCATTAACTGGCTGCTGGTTATTACAGAAAGTATACATTTCCACGACAACGTTCTTTCTCCCAATCATAGCAAGTGACCAGAAAATATGCTGAGATGGGGTCCTGTAATAGTAAGTAGGCATTCTGCATGATACAGAATCCTTTTCTCGAAAGCTATCCAAGTGTGATTCCATAGATAGATTAGATAGTATAGATAGTTCGATTCAACATACATTACAACACATTTCATTACATTTACACACAACGATAATAATACAGGTCAGATAATTAATTTGTCAAAGTCGTCATATAATATAACTACTAGTATATAAATAAGCTACACTTAAAAGTACAATGATACAGTTGTGTTAAAAATCAAATTTTGACCCAAAGTTGGTATTAACCATGAAAGCTCGTAGGCTTTTTTCCAATGGGGTCCTCAGATGTCAAAATAGCTTATGCCTAAAAAATAAAATTAAACAAAAAACCGGTTATAGACTTCTGCAGCGTAGATATTAATCTGGGATTACCAGATACTAGTATATAAAATTAAATTATACAAAATAATTTCGATAATTTATATAGTAAATGTATCAAGAAAAGTTTCTTTCATGCTCTCAAAGAGATAATGTTTAACTTTATAATTAAATTCATGTGAACTTTTAATTTTTTTAATATCAGAAGGATGACTGTTCCAGTCTTTGATGACATTATAATAAAAAGTACTTGCTGACTGTCCATTTACTAAGGTACATAAAAGTAATGTTCACTATGTCTAGTGTGTTTACCTGGTGTAGAGGTCTAAACATATGGGCTAGGTAGCCCCTCTGACCCTTTTTAATAAATTGTGTTGTGTCACTTCCGGTGTATGAATATCTGGGTTGAACTTTATGTTGAGGTCTTTCCAGTGGCTGTTTAGCTGGCTTTTGAAAACATTGACAGATTTATTTTCGACTACCTTAGCTGGTAAATTATTCCAAGTGTCAATTACTCGTTGAGAAAAACTTATTTTTCTATTATTGGTTCTGCACTGCTTTTTATATATTTCATTCTTGTGGCCTCTTGTATTTCTCTTATTTCTTGGAAATATCTGGTTTTTTATATTGTCAATTTTGTTGATGATTCTGTATGATTTGACCATATCAGATCTTAGCCGTCTGTATTGTAGTAATATCTTAACCGATCACTATAGCTTAGGTGTTGGATGTTTTTGACCAGTTTTGTTGCTCGTCTTCATAATACCTTCTTTCTTATATTTAACTGGCCATATATCACTAAAATATTCCAAGTGTGGGCGTACAATACTTTTGTATAGTGTCACTAACATGTTCTTACCCATATAAGTAAAACCTCTCCTTATCAACCCTACTCTTTGGTTTGCCTTTTTTGTTTGATTGCTTATATGCGTTTGGAACTTAAGCTTATTGTCTATAGTGATACCAAGGTCTTTTTCTACTGAGGACTCAATATCATCTCCATGCATTTGATAATTGAAATTTTTGGGAGGACCAAAATGTACATGTTTGCACTTGAATTTATTGAAAGTCAATAGCCAATCTTTTGACCATTGTGCAACTTTATCGATGTCGGCTTGTAATTCTTTTGAATCTTCAATGTTGTTGACAGCGGCATATATTTTCGTGTCATCCGCAAACAGCTTTGTTACATTTTTAACCACATCGGGCGGGTCATTTATGTATATCGGGAATAAAATGGATCCCAGAACGCTCCTTTGTGGTATTCCACTAGTAACGTCTATCCAACTTGATTGGGATCCATTAAGCACCACTTTTTGTTTACGATCAGACAGGAAATTTTTTATTCATTCTAAAAAATCTCCACATATACCATAACTCCTCAACTTTATGATTAATCTCTTTTGGTGTACGGTATCAAATGCTTTCTGAAAGTCTAAATATATAGCATCCACTGATTCATGGTTATCTAAGCATTCTGTCCATTCTTCCATTACTTCTATAAGTTGGGTTGTGCATAATCTCCCCTTTCGAAATCCATGCTGATCTTCTGTAAATAAATTGTTAGCTTCCATATGGTCTATTAGTTTATCTCGTACAAATTTCTCCATTGTCTTGCATATTATAGATGTAAGACTTATAGGACCATAGTTGGAAACATGTTGTTTTTGGTCCTATCGTATGCAAGGGGGTACATTAGTAATCTCCATGTACTTGGTATTCTCTTGCTTTCCATAGGTTTTTTCAAAAGAATTGTCAAAGGTTCAGCAATGTTTTTGGCAGTTTCTTTTAAGAATTTGGGACGCATATGGTCAGGACCGGCAGATTTTGTTTCTTTAAGTGATTTTAACTATTTCTGTCCTTTTTAGCTCACTTGGCTATGCCAGGGTGGGCTTTTGCTATAACTTTGCGTCTATCGCCCGTCCGTCGTTCGTCTGTCGTAAATGTTTCATTCAAAAGATCTTCTCCTCTGAAAGCAGTGAGCCAATTGGAACCAAACTTGGTCACAATGGTCCTTAGATAGTCCCTTCCAAAAAGGTATCCGGCAGGTTCGTACCTAAGCCAAGATGGCCGCCAGCGGGGAACATAGTTTTAACATTGAACCCTATGGAAAAGACATTCAAAGATCTTCTCAGAAACTACCAGTCCAATTATAACATAACTTAGGCACAATGGTCCTTAGATGGTCCCTTCCAAGAAAGGTATCCGGCAGGTCCGTACCTCATCTAAGATGGCCGCCAGCGGGGAACATAGTTTTAACATTGGACCCTATTGAAAAGACATTAAAAGATCTTCTCAGAAACTATCAGTCCAGTTATAACCACACTTAGACGCAATGGTCCTGAGATGGTCCCTTCCAAAAAAGGTATCCGGCAGGTTTGTACCTCATCCAAGATGGCCGCCAGCGGGGAACATAGCTTTAACATTAAACCCTGTGGAAAAGACATTCAAAGATCTTCTTCTCAGAAACTACTAGTCCAATTATAACCAAACTTAGGCAAAATGGTCATAAGATGGTCTCTTCCAAAAAAGGTATCCGGCAGTTCCGCACCTAATCCAAGATGGTCGCCAGCGGGAAACATTGTTTTTATACGCCCGTCGAAAGACGGACGTATTATGGTACACCCTCCGTCCGTCTGTCCTTCCGTCCGTCCGTCCGTCCGTCCGTCCTTCCGTCCGTCCGTCCGTCCGTCCGTCCTTCCGTCCGTTAACTTCTTGGTTTCCGAAGATTTTTTTTCTGTAACCGCTTGACATATTGATTTCATATTTGGTATATCAGTATATCTAGGTGAGATACAGATCAAGTTCAAATTTAGTTCCGGTCGGTTGATTTTGTACAGAGTTATGGCCCTTGGACTTAGCGAAATTTTGAAAAATATAGGTTTTCGGAGTTTATTCTGTAACCGCTTGACATATTGATTTCATATTTGGTATATAAGTATATTTAGGTGAGATACAGATCAAGTTCGAATTTGGTTCCGGTCCTTTGATTTTGTACAGAGTTATGGCCCTTGGACGTGGTGAAATTTTGAAAAATTAGATTTTTTTCTGTAACCGCTTGACATATTGATTTGATATTTGTGTAAACGCTATACTTGATAAAAAGTTATTTCGTGTTTCTTGTATTGGTGTACTCTGTAAAATTTTGTTTCCTGTTCTAGGTGTACTCTGTGAAATGTATTTCTGTTCACTTTTCTGCAACACGAAACAACATTTCACAGAGTACACCAATACAAGAAACACGAAATAACATTTTATCACGTACAGCGTTTACACAGTGTGATATGACTATATCTAGGTGAGATACAGATCAAGTTCGAATTTGGTTCTGGTTGGTTAGATTTTGTACAGAGTTATGGCCCTTAGACTTAGTGAAATTTTGAAAAATATAGGTTTCCGGAGTTTTTTTTCTGTATTAGCTTGACATATTGATTTGATATCAAGTTTTAGTTTAGTCCTGATTGGTTGATTGTGTACAGAGTTATGGCCCTTGGACTAAGTAAATTTCAGTTTCTCCACCTTTTCTTTGCAATGTGTGAATATGTTGATTTGATAAATAGTATATGATTGTACGTTTATAAATTACTGATTAAGTTTAAATTTGGTTCCTGCACTGTAAAAATGGCGTTTAGGGTCTAAACATAATCCTAAACGCCTTTTTTGTTCTCACTTGAGCACATGTTTAACCCTAAACATGTTCTAGATAAATTAGGTGTTTAGATTTAGAACGTGTTTAGGTGTTTAGGTTTAGAACATGTTTAGGGTTGTTTATAGGTTGTGGGCTTTTGTTTACTTTGGTTTGGTCATATTTATTTATTATGTTAATAAAAGATTCTTCTCTTTATTCTTTGGACTGTTAAGAAAATGCAGTCAGTCAAATCCACAAACAGTACTTTGGCTTATTTCATCTGAAATGGCATGAAAATAAAATTTCGTTAATCAGTTATAAATGCTTAAACATTATTCAGTCCTTCGAATAAATGTGACTGAGGTTACTGAAAAAAATTGTCCAAATACTCCTTAAAATTAATCTTTCTTTTATATTACACATAATGTAGTTTTACGAGAATTGAAGGTGAATGGCAAAATATATTAGTGAATGAATTACACAGAATAAAAATAATAAATACATCAATAAGCATCAACCTTCTAAAATATATATCAAAATAATGTAAAAGCTTACCCTTGAAACAAAATATGTCTGTTGTATAGCAACATATCCTCATCAAGATACACCAGGCTCCTCCATTGTTTATCGCCACGTTTTTATTTTTAAACTCAAACAAAGCAAGACTGAAGCGCCCTCTACACGAACTATAACTCTTCTTGTCAAAAGTCTAAACATGTTTAGACCTAAACACGTTTAGGAAAGTGTTTAGGCGTTTAGGAATGTGTTCTGCACATCTAATCGTGTTCAAACCCTAAACGTGTTTAGCAATAAACATGTTTAGGCCACGAAGAGTTTAGGACTAGAACACAATCCTAAACATGTTTAGGGCTAAACATGTTCTATATGTCTTCCAAACCTAAACGCCATTTTTACAGTGTGTTTAATGATTTTTGTGGCGCTTTGACTTAATATTTTTTTGAACATTCATTTTTTGCACCTGTCTATGCATTATTTTTTTGAAAATTCATTTTTTTAACCTTAAATTTCTATGCATTAACTTTACATATTTATTTTATTTTTGTTAAATAGTTACATCTTGGTAAGGCACATATTCTGTTTGAATTTTTTCAATCAAAATTTGTTGTTGTCCAACAATGCCTTAAAGTACGAGTTGACAGTTGACGAGCGTATCATGCGCTCTTGGCGCAGCAGTTTATTAACTTTGGACCCTACGGATAAGATATTCAAAGATCTTTTCAGAAACTAGCAGTCCAATTTTAACCAAACTTATGCACAATGGTCCTTAGATGGCCCCTTCCAATACAGATATCCGGCAGGTCCGTACCTCATCCAAGATGGCCGCCAGTGGGGAACATAGTTTTAAAATTGGACCCTATGGAAAAGATATTCAAAGATCTTCCTCTCAGAAACTACCAGTCCAATTATAACCAAACTTAGGCACAATGGTCCTTAGATGGTCCCTGTCAAAAAGGTATTCGGGAGGTCCATACTTCATCCAAGATGGCCGCCAGCAGGGAACATATAGTTTAACATAAGACCCTATGGAAAAGACATTTAAAGATCTTCTCAGAAACAAACAGTCCAGTTAAGGCTATCTTAGCCACAATGGTCCTTAGATGGTCCCCTTCAAACAAGGTATCCAGCAGGTCCGTACCGCATCCAAGATGGCCGCCGGCAGGGAACATAGTTTTAACATTGGACCCTCTGGAACCCCTGTTCAAATTTTTATTTGAATTCTTGTCTGATAAGGGTTGTAATGGATGGTGGAGATTTCAGTAGCCATGGAAACCAGACCAGAAAACTGAAATTTTAGAAAAGAAAGTATTCTGCTGGATATTTTATTTTTGATTTCAACAATATGGAGGCTTGTTTAGGGTATATTTGGATACGGGATATTTACTACTTTTGCTAATGGGATATGGGATATTTGAGACAAAAAGTACTGGGATATGGGATATTTTGACTATGGAAAACGGGATATTGCAATGATTAAAGGGATATCTTCAATTTTCAAAGGGATATTTTAGTCCAGACTTACTGGGATATTGGGACCCCCCCTAAACAAGCCTCAGTATGTATAAACTAGATTACAAGGTGAACCCCTGCCCAAATTTTTTTCAAAGGGGGATTTTGAAAGTCTAAATTTCAGCAATATGAATACCTTGATTATAAAGGGAACCCCTGCCCAATTTTTTTTAACATGGTGTTCTGATATGGGTTGTAATTGGTGGTGGAGCTTTCGGTTGGAATGGAAAGCAAACAAGAAAACTGAGTTTTTAGGAAAGAAGTATTCTGCTAAATTTTATATTTTGTTTTCAGAAATAGGTAAACACTAGTTAATAAGGAGAACCCCTGCCCAAATATATTTTGAAAGGGGCTTGTAATGTTTTGATTTCGGAGATAATTATTACAAAGTTTATGTGGGAAAACCCTGCCCATTTTTTTTTTTTTTTTTTTTTTTTTTTTTTTTGAACGGTGTGAGCCGAAATGGATAACACATTCAAACACATTTAAAGATCCTTTCTGAAACAACTTCTCCAAATAGAACACAATGGTACTTTGATGGTACCTTCCGATAAAGGTATCCGGGAGGACCACACTTCATTTAATATGGCTTCCAGCATTAGGATAGTTTATATTGGATTCCATTAAAAGAATTGGGTATCTGAAACCACTAATCTAATTGGAACTAAAGTCCTCTGGTGGCCCCTTCGCGTCCAATCCAAGGTGGCCTCCAGAAGGGAACAAAGCTTAACATTGGACTCTATTGGAAATGCCTTTTATTTATGTCAGTAATGGTCCAGGTGAGCAATAAAACTCTTGAAAGCCTCCTGTTGAACCGTAAATTCAACTCTATTGATCCTTATGTCTGTTCCAATTAGAAATATTGGAATTTTTTCGGATGTATCCTCTCTTTTAAATACGCTCTGGAATATTTATGTTAATAATTCTGCTTTCACTTGGTTGTCTGTCTGTAGTTCACCATTTCCATCAACAATACATGGAATATTTTCTTTGGTCTTTGTCTTAGATTGAATAAATTTCCAGAATACTTTATTATCACTCTTCATATTCGTAGCTACAGAGACATATAATATTATTATATGTCTCTGGTAGCTATTTCATATTCGTAATTTGCCTGTCGTACACTATAATTTGCCCCATTTTTTTGCCTCGTCATAATTTCTTCTGTCATTTCTGCAGTATTTGTACTTCTTCCATAATTTTCGATTCTCGTGCGGAAATTTTGCCTCATTCAGGCATCTATGGGGTATCAAATCAAGTTATAAGTCGTAGATTTGTATATTTTCCTTATATGTATTTGATATGTTATCGGCAAATCTACTCCAAAGCTCATTGACATCTCCACTGGACATTTCTGAATCCCAGTCTATACAACTTAATATTCTGTTGATTTCATTGTAGTTTCCTTTGAAAAATCTCAGTGTATCTTGTATTTCTTTCCTATTGTTCTTATTTCCTAATTGAGAGTCAAATTCCAGGACTTCGTGGTCACTGCTTCCCACGGGAGATTAGTGCACGATATTGTCTATCATTCCTTCCTCGTTTGTAAATCAAGGTCTAGGAAGCTGGGGGGGGGGGATATCTCCCCTACATTGTGTAGGATTTCCCAGTCTATTTCTTTAAAGTTTAAATCGCCTATGTACAATAAATAATCATATTTCATGTTGTTAATTTTGTTTGCAGATAACAATTCTCTCAGGTCATCTATACAGAGTGCTGTTGTAGCGCTGGGACTTCTATATATATGTAACAGGGAATCTGTGTAATCAGGGATTACGTGTAATCCCTAAAAATTCAGGGAATACGTGTAATAACTAAATTGTTCGGGGATTACGTGTTATCCTAAACTTTACCAGTGATTACATGTAATCCCTGATTTTATTTGGAATATTTACACGTTTTCCCTGACCCCAAATACTCGAAATAAAATAACATTCCAAATGGTTTTCATGGTTTGTTTATCAAAGAACAAAGCGTTTATGCATGCAGCATCCACCAAATTTAATAGTTCTGTAATAATAAGTACTGTCCATGTTTACATTTTCTAATTAATTTAATCTGAAATTAACATTAGATTAAAGAGTATAATTGTCCTTTGTCTAACTACTTTTTCGATATAAATCTTGAAAAATACCCTGTTTATTTTCGTTGAATTCCACTCAAATTTGTCAGTGAGTCCAGTTTGAGATTTCCTAAAGGTTTTGAAAACGCTAATTATTAGGATAATAGTGGAAAAAATTTATGGACAAAAAAGAAATAAATTTCACAAATGAACTCTTTAAAGTCCAAAAGGACAATAAAAAATTGTATCTTTTAAAAACAATCATTGAGCAAAATTATATCAAGCATAAGTTGTTACACGTAAACTGTTAAGAAAGCCAGAGAAGATTACTATCTCTTACAAAGGCAAGACTTTTGTTCTGTTCAGATCAATAGGAATATTCAGAAACATTTTATTCTCATATAACTTTATAAACAAAATATGAAGTTTATTGAATTAATTTGTGCATGTATCATAATTAATCCTTTTGATTTCATAAAATTAAGTTCAGAGTTGAAATAATCGTAAAAATAGATGATTTTCATATTTAACATAAAAGTAAAAATGAAAATTTACAGTATTATAAAATCAATAAGGAGGAAATTTTGATTATGTAGCCTGCCTGGGTGAGCTATTCCTCTGAGGCTGATGGGCCAGTTGGAACACAACATGGCCACAATAGTCCTTTGGTGGTCCTCACCAGAAAATGTGTTTTTTCTGGTCTATCCTATATCTTTAATAGTCAGAATTGAACTCCATGGGAAAAAATTCAAACGTCATATCAGATACTACTCGGCCAATAAATAATTTATGAAAGGATATGGAGTAAATAAACATGAGACCATATCACATATGTTTACTCCAACTGCAATCAAATTTAATAATTTTAATTTATTTTAAAAGCAATCTTAGCCACAACAGTATTTAGGTTGTCCCCTGCAAAAACGATTTTTTTCAGGTTTGGAATTTTTCCAAGATATCGCTGGGGGGAGGGGGTGGGGGCATAATTTCACATTTAAAGCAATATAACCTGTATTTCTTCAAATTTTTTGGAAGCTCTAAAAACGCATTTTGTCGTGTCCATGTGCCTAGAAAAAGATATCAGATACCCTATAATATATAAAAATGCAATAAATAGTTCATAATTTCGATTATTTAACTTATTTTGAATACAATGATGAATTCTTCTGGAACAAAAAAAAAATGAAAAAAAATACAGCTCACATTGCTTTAAAATTACTGTCACAAGTTACGTTTGTTATTGTCTTTATTTTTGGCGTAATTTTTGCTTATTCTTGAATGTTAAAAGCATATATATTTACTTGTATTTGGGTTTGGAAATATTAATAAATCATTCAAATATTCTATAGAATATTTGAAACAACGTTTTTGTATATAATAAACATCCTCGTTTTGAGAGATTATAATTAAGATTAAATGTGGTAAATAATTGCAACCCAGGCAAAGATTTGAGGGATTATAATTAAGATTATGGTAGATCGGTAGTCTTCCGCCATTTTGAATTTGTTATTTATGCTGTTATGGTATTATCTGCTTTTTAGATATGCAAATATTTTTATTTGTAATGAATCATTCAATATTATATCCATAATACAAAATGCCAAGAACCTACATGGACTTGATTTCACATGTCTTTATCTTATTAGACGAGGTATGGTAACCTGATAATTAAATAAATGGGAAGAGGATTTTTGAAAAAAGGAGATAATCTGATAAAAATATTTTACAAAAATTCACATTTTACAAATTATATGGAAAACAAAGTCGGTGACCCCCATTTTTCTTTATATTTTCTGAAAGTATGTTCAAAGGGCTAACATATAAGTAAAATGCAAAGAAATCTATGGAATAGTTTTAAATAAAACAACCAAATACCTGTTTTTCCCCATATATTCATTTGAAATATTTGATTATTTTGATATCATCTATTTTAAAAACAAGCACGGTGACCCCTCTTTTTTATTATTTTATTTCAATGCTCATATAATAAGGAAACTTTCCTGAGAAAATAAAGAAAATCTATGGAAAACAAATTTGGAGTACCCATCTACCTTAAATGTGGTAAATAATTGCAATACTGCAAAAGACACCAGGGGACGGTGCTTAAGAATCATTTTGATTCACCCCGTGTCTGATCCAGGAATGCAAGTAATTACCTGTGTCATACATACATAAACATAAATATATGCATATATCTATAACAAAAAAAATAAATAAATAAATAAAAAAAAATAACAAATAAGTTTAAAAAATAAGTTTAGCATAATTGCTTCACTGCAGGAGACACCAAAGGACGATGCTCTAGGACATGCAACCTGCTGCAGCAGATGAGCAAGTATAATGTAGCACAATAAAGTTATTACGGGTTGCGCATTTGCGGGATCGCTCATTATTTTAGCCAAACGAGGAAAATCTGGTACAAAACTGGTTCCAAGACGCTGATAGACGAAGATAGTACTTTCTTCATTTCCATTCAAGTTTCGTTTTTCGTGGGTTGGAAATGTTCCTCCTGGATTTCTTTGTTAGCTGAAACGAGTTTTTACCCATATGTTGAATAACAACGTCAGATGCGTTGGTAGAAAATATCTGTCCCTTACTCCAACGTTGGATTACGTCATTTTTCCTCCGATTGACCCCAGATGACCTCGTCGAAATGACGAGTCAAATCCGGAATGGAAACGATGCGCAACCCACGTGTTTATGACTAAAATTACATAAATCCCTAAGTATGACCTGGGAATAATATAACATTCGGCGCGAAACGACCCGGATTCTGACTAATAGTCCCAGGTATGACTGTGCTTTCACAGTTGAGTAACCAAACAATTTTTTCACTTTAAATTAGTTTAGGGAAATTAATACATGATAATAAAACTGGCACGTATCTGTATATTAGGTTTTATACTAACCCAAACGGAAGTGTCAAAAACGAAAGTAGAAAGTTGGGAGTTCCCTTTTGGTTTGGCGTTAAAACAAAAGTGGTAAATGACTTTCTCAGTCAAGTTATTTAATTTAATTGAAATGCAATCAATGCAGCACAGGTTTTATGCATCGCAATATTATAGTTTATTGTTAAAATTTTGTTTTGATACGGGTAGTTCTCAAACAACGCTGCAGTTAAAAAAGTGGATTTTCATAAGAGTACTATAAATATTACCATTTCAATAACTAAAGCATGACATACATACCCCTAGATGTTTATTGTTTGGACACTTTGTGTTTTTTGCCAAGTCTCACGCAAGATGCTTGAGAATCGTGCATTTTTTGTCATCTTCCTTTGACCGTATTTACTCCTTTGAACTTGGATTTTTATGCGGCAAGTCCTTTAACCACCGAACACCGCAGAAGACCATCAAACACCTAAAGAATACCACTAAACACCTCTAAATGTCCTCTGAACACTTAAGTGATAATATTTAACATATTTTGAGTAGATATGTAACTGGGCGGATAAAGCACCAAGCATAGGGTTTAGGATTCTTTATTACAGATGTTAAAATAACCCTACAAAACACACACACAGACATAAAACGAAAAATACATATAACATATAACATTGACCTTACCCCATATATAATACAGAAGGCTTAAGACAGATCCCTCTTAGCTTAGGAAGTCATCATGTCTCTAATACAATGTACATTTCTCTAAACAATAGTTTGTCTCTGCAAAATACAAAATTAGGATTCATAAATACAAGGGAAATAATAAAACCTATTTTTTTCAAAAATATGGTTCATCATAAATATAACAATGCAATATAATAAGTATGCTATTGTTTAGCTCTAAATAAGCTCTGAAGCTAAATATACTTATTTTAACAAAATACCAATACTGAGCTCATTTTATATCAAATTAAAATATGGCTTTCATTCATTCAAAATCACTATTGTTCTGGTACATTCAACAACATTCTCTCTCAGAATTATTCAAATGGAAACTGTGCACTAATTAGTAATATTAGAGGTATAGAAATATTAAACACTAACCTGATAGGTGAAATATTCAGATACACAAGAATTTAGACATTGGCAATAATATTTTGAAGTCAACTGTCAGACATGTTTGTTAAAGTGTGGTGTCTTGAAAAGTAATCACTCAACCAAGTGTAAAATGATATGCATGACCAAACAAGGATAATGAAACTACAGTACATGTGAAGGGAGAAATTACAATGCACATAGTAAGGTTAACCAAACGTGCCACAGTCCAAACATAGTAAAAATTATCAAAAAGAACTCAGAAATGTAAAGTAGAAAAGAATGATGAACTCTCAATATAATAAAAGTAACTATATAATAATCAGTCAGGGGCATCATCAAAAACAGTTATAAATTTTATAACCTTTATTGGTTATATTTTTCCATTTTTGAATTATCTCCCTTAGCAAAAAGTACAGAAATAACTGAAATTGGTTATTTCTTCTACATCATGGCAAATTTTCAACAAGCTCCGATTCAAGAAACATGAACAACAAAACCACATGGTTTGTGTAAATTTCAAAAGATATTGATGAAGTAAAACATCCAAATTATCAATGATCTGCTAATATTACATAATGAACATTTAATTGGCATTTAAAGTCCCTTAGGGGCTTGACTTTGACCAACTTGCGTAGGATCTTCTTGATGGTGCGTATCAGATGTTATGGTTTCAAATTATAAAGGAAATGTTAATTTATTAAAGAAAAATACTAACACAAATGAGAAAAATTTATTATGGCCACAATCAGGATTTAAAGATCAAAGGAAATTCAAAAATAACCATTTTCCATTACTTATTGAAAATGAAAATAACTGAAAATGGTTATAAAATTTATAACTGTTTTTGATGATGCCCTTGACTGATAATAATCTGCAAATAGAAATAAATATCAGTATAATATATACACTACTACAGATAGGTCTCAAAATGTGCACCAGATAGGCTCTCATTGGGGTCTAGTGTGACACGGGATAGACTGTTTTTCTGTAAGCATGACTTGTGAAAGTTGAATTATTATGGGTGAAAACAGGAAGTGAAGAAGAGCGGGATACATGAAATCAAACAAAAGGGGTTCGGAAATTTGGGAAACTGATAATTTTACTAAGCGGGAATTTCAGTTTTTCGTAATCAAAAACTTGAATGTTTGTGCGACTTATGATGAATGACTTTCTGCAAGATACATTTTGATCTTCAACAGGATCCTGTTGTTTTGTATTGGAAAATATACATGTACCGACAGAATATTGGATTACCAGTGCCCAAATCCTTGAGGGGTGTGGGAAGTTTCGTTGGAACCTGCCTTTGGAATAGGAGCTGTATCATCTCAAAACCAGAATGACAAATAGTAAAAGTTTAAATAAACCAGAATGCAATTATACAGTAGTTGGCCATATTAAAGTTCCCAAAGTGCAATTTACCTGTACATTTCATGTAAAAACAGTTACTGTTTAAAAAATTCTCTAGATCTCATTTCTGGTCTGATTTTTATATTTTTTATACTGCTAAAAAGAGCACCATAAATAGTTTCTCCCAGTAATTTAGAAATAATTTTATGTTCAAATGTTTTCGAACTGTAATAATTTAAATACAGACTAAAAGTTGATGTCACAAATTATAATTGAATATATAGAAAATGTTTACATTTTAATTGTAAGTTAAGTTTAAATTGTAACAAAAAGAAAACTACAAAATGTAAAATTATTTCCAAATAATTGGTAGAAACTATTTGTCGTACTCTTTTTAGCAGTATAAAAGTTACAAAAATCGGACATGAAATAAACGCTACAGAATTTTTTAAACATTGACTGTTTTTACAAGAAATGCACATGGAAATTTCACTTTAGGAACTTTAATATTGCCATTTGCTGTACTTGCAGAAGTGTCTACTATAAAGCATTTCTAGATGAAGTGCCATTCCTTGTTAGGATAGATCATGGTGCCCTTGATTGGCTTTTAAATTTCAAGAACCCAGAAGGCCTTATTCTGTCTGCAATGTTTAATATCATTATGCAAGGTGTAAACACTTGATTCACTCAGAATGAAAAGAAGTCTAAAATTGTTAAATAAGTTCAAAACAGGCAGTAAAACTTTGTATGCTAATGGTTTGATGGCTTCAGGATCAGCTTTCCAATTATGTTTATCGTGTCTGAGTCTTGACTAAAATGATTGACAGCTAGGTATAAAGTTTAACATTAATAAACTCAAATGCTAATACATTTAAAAGCCTTCATTTCTAAGCTTTAACTGCTAGTTACTTGGCTTACACAATCAAAATACCACATTATCTGAATATATACACAAAACGTATCACTGGTTGCTTTTTTTATGCCCCCGTGAATCGAAGATTCAGTGGGGGGGGCATATAGTTTTTGGCCTGTCTGTCTGTTTGTCCACAAAAAACTTTAACATTGGGTATATCTTTTGAATGGTAAGTGATAGGGCTCTCACATTTTTTATGTGTATTCCTTGTGGCAAGACCTTTCAAACAATACCAAAATTTTGGACCTCGTGACCTTGACCTTGACATGTGATGGACTTTTTGAAAAAAATATTTAACTTATACATTGGGTATATCTTTTGAATGGTGAGAGATATTGCTTTCATATTTTGCATGTGCATTCCTTGTGGCAAGACCTTTTCATTGGTACCAGAATAGTTGACCTTGTGACCTTGACCTTGGCCTGTGAACAACTGCATAAAAACTTTAACATTGAGCATATCTTTTCAATGGTAAGTGATAGGGCTTTCATAGTTTGCATGTGTATTTCTTATGGAGAGACCTTTCTAACCATACCAAAATTTGGGACCTCATGACCTTGACCTTGACCTGTGATGAACTTTTTTTGAAAAAAAATAATAAACTTTAACATTGGGTATATCTTTTGAATGGTAAGTGATATGGCTTTCATATGTTGCATGTGCATTCCTTGTGGCAAGACCTTTTAATTGGTATCAGAAAAGTTGACCTTGTGACCTTGACCTTGGCCTGTGAACAACTGCATAAAAACTTTAACATTGTGCATATCTTTTGAATGGTAAGTGATGGGGCTTTCATAGTTTGCATGTGTACTCCTTGTGAAGAGACCTTTCAGTTGGTACCAGAATATTTGACCTTGTGACCTTGACCTTGGCATGTGACTGTCTGGTAAAATTTCAACAGAAAAATGAAATTATATTTTGTTTTATTTCATATATATATATATAAAGAAATTAAACTCATTTATGACGAAATGTTTCTTAATATCTATAGATTTTTTTTAAAAAAGATTTTTAAATCATTCAGCATATTTTCTTCATTTATTCATTTTCGTTTTACAGGTATTTATATATGTATTATATATATATATATCAATGATGAGAGATGTTACTAAAAATATCTTTTATTTCATTTCTTCTCTTCTGTGTATTCCTCCACTTTTGGGGAACCAATATTGATGATACCTGGTGTAATCAAAGTACTGATAACACTGATAGACAGAACACAATGAGTTGACTATAAATGTTCCAAATAGGGGGGAATTGTTTTTTTAATAATTCTTGGATAATGATTGGAGGGGTTCATTTGGGTGACTTTGTCATGTGCTATTTGTTCCTTCATGATATTTGTTCCAAAGGATAAAGTATTATAGAATATTTGTTCCAAAGGAACAAATATTATAGTATTTGTTCTTAACGGAATAAATGTTATATGATAATTGTTCCAAAAGGAAGAAATATTATGACAATGTTTATAATATTTGTTCCTAAGGAACTTTTGTTATGCGGAACAAATATACGTTGACAACTTCTGTGTTTGTCTCCAATTGCAATCATCATTTGATGTGATTAAATTTTTCAGTTGATACAAGAATTTATTTCTACAAATTATTTTGTCAGAAGGACATTCATTGTTCAAAGTTGCTAAATATTTCTTCTTTACTACTACTCGGGGGCATAAGTGTTTCTCAAAACACATCTTGTTCTAAATAGTGAATAAGCATGAATCAGGAAAACCAAAAAAAGATAAGCGGGATATGCGAATTCAACAAAACGACAAGTTGGATCCGGGATCGGAACCCCTAATGAGACCCCCATTAAAGTGGCATGGATTTGTAACCCCCATTGGTTCAATGGTTACACTGGTTTCATGCCACCAACTCTTTATATAATTGAGAATTGAACACAGGACATGTGATGGGAAGGGTTACAAGGGTTACAATATAGAAAAAAACAAGGTTACAATGGTTACATGCATGGGGAATGAAGGTTACAGGGGTTATATGCATGGGGAATGAAGGTTACAAGGGTTACATACATGGATATAACCAGTGTAACCACTTGTAACCATTGAACTTATGGGGGTTACAAATCTAGACCACTAAAATCTGGTGCATATTTTGTGCCCTGTATAATTTTGAGACATTTTTTTTAACGTTTAAAGGTAATTTTTAACGGGTTCAAGCTCTCAATAATGAATATTTTGGTGTTATCAATAACAGAAAATTTCCTTCAAGAACGACAACTAATTAATATGTTTGTATGATAAGTAACTTGTAGGACAATGTTACTTGTTTCTTTTTATGTTTTTATGGCAGATTTCCCGGATGATTAACATATTTTATTTGCAATTCTTCAATGAACATTTATACCAATATTCCTCTAGTAACACCTATAAAACTCCTTCTAAACTCCTGTCTTTTGTCTTCTCGTCAAGCAATCAAGCTTCTATAGAATTCTATTGTATACCAATTTGTCATCACTGGAGTATCAAGGTAAACCCCTTCAGGCAGTACAAATTGGTATACAATAGAATTCTATAGATGCCTGATTGCTTGACGAGAAGACAAAAGACAGGAGCTAAAAGGAGTTTTATAGGTGTTACTAGAGGAATATTGGTATGTTCATTGAAGAATTGCAAATAAAATACGTTAATCATCTGGGAAATCTGCCATAAAAGGTTTTTCGGATTTAGTGGGCATTGAATTACACATATATTCCAGAAAAGTAATCAAACACAAATTATCAAGGGAAAGTCCATTGGATATCTTTATAACAAATCAAAACAATATCGACACATATGAAAGAGAAATAATCAACAAAATAGATAACCAATCGGAATTGTTGTTGGGCTCTGAAAACACAAGCCCAAGCATTTTTTCAAATAACAGCATAATTGAAAATAGCAACAACAAATAATTAAAGTTATATTAGATTAATATCTAACCATTACCCAACATTATAATATGATTTGCTTGTTGTAGTAAAGAATTATCGTTCTTAAGTCAAAAGAAACTCAATAACATAAAACTTAATTTAAATAAGAGCTTGAAACCAACATAAATTCCTATAAAATGTCTCAAAATGAGTTAATTATTATCAATGAAGTGTGCGGTGTACATTTTGAGGTGTTCTGTGGTATTTTTAGGTGTTCAGTGGTAGAAAGACGCACCCCTTTTTTAGCTCACCTGGCTATGCCAGGGTGAGCTTTTGCCATCACTTGGCGTCCGTCGTCGGTCGTCCGTCCGTCCGGCGTAAACTTTTCATTCAAAGATCTTCTCCTCTGAAACCACTGGGCCAATTGGAATTAAATTTGGTCACAATAGTCCTTGGGTGGTCCCCTTTAAAAAAGGTATCCGGCAGGTCCGTACCTCATCCAAGATGGCCGCCAGCGGGGAACATAGTTTTAACATTGGACCCTATGGAAAAGACATTCAAAGATCTTCTTCTCAGAAACTACCAGTCCAATTATAACCAAACTTGGACACAATGGCCCTTTGATGGTCCCTTCCAAAAAAGGTATCCGGCAGGTCTGTAGCTAATCCAAGATGGCCGCCAGCGGGGAACATAGTTTTAACATTGGACCCTATGGAAAAGACATTCAAAGATCTTCTTCTCAGAAACTACCGGGCCAATTATAACCAAACTTAGACACAATGGTCCTTTGATGGTCCCTTCCAAAAAAGGTATTCGGCAGGTCCGTACCTCATCCAAGATGGCCGCCAGCGGGGAACATAGTTTTAACATTGGACCCTATGGGAAAACACATTCAAAGATCTTCTAAGAAACTATCTTCCAATTATAACCAAACTTAGTCACAATGTTCCTTAGATGGTCCCTTCCAAAAAAGGTATCCGGCAGGTCCGCACTTAATACAAGATGGCCGATAGCGGGGGAACATAGTTTTAACATAGAACCCTATGGGAAAGACATTCAAAGATCTTCTTCTCAGAAACTACCTGTCCAATTAAAACTAAACTA
The DNA here is from genome assembly GCA_002080025.1 of Modiolus philippinarum. Lineage (NCBI taxonomy): Eukaryota > Metazoa > Mollusca > Bivalvia > Mytilida > Modiolidae > Modiolus > Modiolus philippinarum. The sequence goes on from MJUU01005691.1 coordinate 30,518, forward strand.
AGGCACAATGGTCCTTAAATGGTTCCTTCCAAAAAGGGTATCTGGCAGGTCTGTACCTCATCCAAGATGGCCGCCAGCGGGGACATAGTTTGAACATTGGACCCTATGGAAAAGACATTCAAAGATCTTCTTCTCAGAAACTACCAGTCCAATTATAACCAAACTTAGTCACAATGGTCCTTAGATGATCCCTTCCAAAAAGATTATCTGGCAGGTCTGTACCTCATCCAAGATGGCCGCCAGCGGGAACATAGTTTCAGCATTGGACCCTATGGAATATACATTCAAAGATCTTCTTGTCAGAAACTATCAGTCCAATTAGAACCTCTGCCCAAATTTTTGAATTTTTATTTGAATTGTGGTCTGAATGTTTTAATTTCAGCAACATGTATTACCTTGATTATAAGGGGAACCCCTGCCCAATTTTTTTTGAATGGTGTTCTGTTATGGGTTGTAATGGATGGTGGAGCTTTTGGTTGCCATGGAAACCTAACAAGAACACTGTAATTTTAGGGAAAAAAAATATTATGCTAAATTTTGTGTTTTGTTTTTCCTATTGGAATTGCCTTTTATTTATGTCAGCCAGGGTCCAGGTGAGCGATACAGGCTCTTGAGAGCCTCTTGTATGACAAATCTCACACATTCACTGCATAAAAACCTGACCACGGACTTCAAAATTGCTGGAGCGAAAATACATACACCAACTAAACACTTTTTAGCTGGCCTGAGCTTTTGCCATCACCTGGGGTCTGGTGTCTGTCCATGTAAACTTTTTATTCAAAGATCTTCTCCTCTTAAACTATTGGGCCAATTGGAACCAAATGTAGTCACAATAGTCCTTGGATGGTCCCCTTTAAAGAGTTATCTGACAGTACCTCATGATGTCCTCATCCAAGCTAGGTAGCTGCCAGTGAGGAACATAGTTTTACAATGTAATATTGGACCCTATGGAAAAACACATTGAAAGATCTTCTCAAAAACTACTAGTCCAGTTTATAGAACCAAACTTAGTCATAATGGTCCTTGGATGATCTCTTTCAAAAAAGGTATCCGGCAGGTTAGTATTTGACCCTACGGAAATCACTTTCAAAGATCTTCTTTTCAGAAAATTCATAATGGATTTAAGAAATATGTTTACTGTTTATGAATACTATGTATATAAGGGAAAACATTGATGGAGCTTTGCAGTTCAGAGACCAGATTCTCATAGCTTGTATTTCTAATCACTAAGATGTTTTGATTTTTCTCTTCATATTTTGTTATTCTGTTTTACAGGTAATCTCTCTGTATTTACAGGTGCCAAAAATTGGTTTCACATTGGTAACCAGTTCCTTTGTAAGTAGTCTTTTATGTTGATAATGAAACTTTCTGAGCATATAATTCATCATATTATCGTCTTATACATGTACTTAAAAAACAATACCGTACAAAGAGTACCAAGGATTCAATGTTACATGTATTACCAATTTTACCTATAATTTGCTTGAATTCTACATATATTCTATATATTACTTAAGTCAAGGGGGGAGGTATTTACTTACCAGTAATTAACTTTGATAACCCTATTTGTGAAATTTTTAATCAACCCTTTCCTTCATTTAGAGGCCTTTAGGTTCCCCCTTTTTATATGACCGCAAAAATTTTGATGTCGTATAATGGTATGGCGCTGTCGCAGTTGTCGTCTGTAGACACTTTTGTTTTTGGCCAATTACCTAAGTTCCAGTTTATCAGTCCTTATAAAATCTTAACACAATGTTTGTTGGCACAAAAGGAAGACTATAATAAGTTTGGATTTTGTGGCCCTCCTGTTTTTTTTTTAAAAAGGGGCCAAAAATGGCAAAATTGGGTATTTTTACATAATTGGCTGTAGAATTTTTATTATCAGATTTTGATTGGGTCTCTTACAATATGACTTACTTACTTGACTTAATCCACTTCGTCCCATGGGAGACATAGAGCGACCATTGTTGCTTTCCACTTCTTTCTGTCTTTTGCCAATGTCTTTACTTCTCCCCAGGTCTTTCCAATCTTCTGTATGTCTGATTTTAAATCCCTTTTCCAAGTGTTTTTAGGTCTTCCTCTCTTTCTGTGGCCCTGTGGGTTCCAATCTAGGGCATGGCGGGTCATGTTGGTGGTTGGTTTTCTCAAAGTGTGCCCTATCCAATTCCATTTTCTTCTTAATATGGTTTGTGTGACAGGCTCTTGTCTTCCAGTGTGCTCCTTAGGAAATTTCCAATCAGAGGTATGTCAGCAGATTTCACGTTGCATGTACCGTTCATGAGATAAATGGGCCCAAAAGGGGGAATCACAAAAAGTTTTATTTTTTTATTTCAAGTCCAATTTGGATGCAGTTTTTTTCAATGGATTCCTTATGAAAAATTAACACGTCGCTTAACAATTAGATTTATGGTAACTTATTTCATTTCTGAGCTATGAGGCGCCAAACGGGGCCAAAATTGCAAATCTGCAGATTACATTAAATTTTTATTTTTATTGGATTTCCTCTTGTTCTAAGCTTTCAGTAGTAAGTCAACATATTTCTAGTATCTTTTTCCATTTCTGTGCTATAAGGGGTCAAAGGGGTAAAAATTTCATTTTTCACAAATATGTATAATCTTTATTTCTCATCGGATTTCGATGGCATTTTTTTCATTGGATTTGTCTTGTCATAAGCTTTTGGCACTGTGTAATGGATTTTCGTATCTCTCACTATTGCCGAGCTATAAGGGGTCAAAGGGGTCAAAATTGCAATTTTCACAAATATATAAAATCTTTATTTCTCATCGGATTTCAATGAAATTTTTGTCTTTGGATTTGTCTTGTCATAAGCTTTCAGTAGTACATGTATGTCAACAGGTTTTTCATATCTCTTACCGTTTCCGAGCTTTAAGGGGTCAAAAGGGTCAAAATTACAATTTTCACAAATACGTAAGATCTTTATTTCTCATTGGATTTCGATGGATTTTTGTCTCGCCCGCGACGAAAGTCGCGGAAAGCGAGACATAGGCGTGCAAAGTTTGACGGCGGCGACGGCGTAAACTCAAGTTATTATATAGAACCCTTTGATGTAAGAACTTTATACTGTATAGGGCTTTATATTCGCGGTACGAAATTTTCTCGTTTTTCAGCATTGGATGTATTCGCGGGGTTTTGTAATCGCAGATTTTATGATAAAGTCATTATGTTTATTTATATTCAGGCTTACAGTAAAATATTTGCGGGTATAAATTTCCACGGTTATCATTTTAAACGCGAATAGCGCGAAAATTAATACCCCGCGAAATATAACAACCATGCAGTATTTGGTCCATAGGTAGCTTACGGCGAACCCTATCTGTCGGACCCAAAATCATGTGACCTTGACCTATATTTTGTGGTCCAGTGACCAGGTTAAGTTTTTTTGCTTAAGTCCATTTCTCAATAACTACAAGCTAGAAGTCAATGATATTTGGTATATAGCTTGGTCTTGGTTAGTACATGTCAGTCTGCCATATGGCTTTTGACCTTGACCT
>MJUU01005692.1:4468-34469 GCA_002080025.1 Modiolus philippinarum
ACTGTTTTCTGTGTCAAACAGGGAGCGCGGGAATAGCTGTCGTTTCCGACAACATCTAGTTTTTTAAAGTTTTTTTATCACAAGATCAACTTCTTGGTTGTTCATGTGGGTTCTTATAATCTGAGTTGTGAAATCTTCTAGTTTCTGTTTAGTTTATCGACACATCACTTGTTAAAGAATTGGTAGATAGAGAAATTTACTTGAAGGAAATGAAATTATTCTCACAGAAAGAACTTTAAAGAAATGCATAGAAAGACGCTTGATAAACACATCAATGATGACAATGAAGGACAATGAACATGAGTTTATTATCCCTTTGATCAATCTTTCCGAATCATCTGTTAGCAGCCAACGATGGAAGACTTCTTTCATATTAAGGAGTCAATTTGCTTGGTCACATTTTATTCACTATCATTAACTTGAGTGAGCAGTGACATTTACCTAAATAGTCATGTTAATGTGTTTCATCTTGTTAATCTTGAATTGATATTTTTTTTAACCCTGGACCATTGAGAAGGTAAATCATGTATCCCAAACTTTCTGTAATGCTTGTCTGCCTATTCATCACAAAGTTTTTCAGCACAACCCCTTCTGATACTACTCAGCAGAATTTAATAATTTAGCAAGCACCACATGTAGTGCACATTGCGTTTTATCATATTACTGACTTAAATTTGACCAAACATGGCAGGAAAGATGTATGAAAGTCCTTACAAAAAGTACTTATTTCGGATTTCGTTTTGTTTTATGGATTTTAAACATTTTTTGAATATGGATTTCCCTTGTTTGGGGTTTAGTGCTGCTGATGAGGAATTAATTTCCGAAATGGTTCAATACTATTATTGCAGTTGGAGTTAACATGTGTGTTATGGTCTCATGTTCATTTACTTCATATCCTTTCGTAAAATATTATGTGCGTCATTCTGATCCGTTTAGAATATGGCCACCAGTGCATAACATAGTTTAACATTGGACCCGGTTGGAAAACACCATAAGCTCATCTGGCTATAGCCAGGGTGAGTTTTTGCTATCACTTTTCGTCTGCCGTCTGTCCAAACTCTTCATTCTAAGATTTTCGTCTCTGAAACCTTTGGGCCAATTGAAACCAAGCTTGGCCACAATAGTCTTTACTTTAAATGTATTTTATTGTTTCGATAATATGTACAATTGGATTGGACACAAGTTTTTACAACTTACAAAGGTCCTCTCCATACAATGACATATACAATATGAAAAAGAAAGGAAATGGGGTAAATGTCAAGGAGACAACATCCCATATCCAGGTTAAAACGACCAAAAACAAAACATCTAGGGGTCACCATATGGTCTTCAACACAGTGAGGAACCTCACACCATATAGTAAGCCCTAAATGGCCCCGAAAAGGTAAAAAAGTGAATAAATTAATGGAAACAAACCACATCCAATAACCCAAATATCAAGAAACTAAAATTTTAAAAGAAGACAAGCCAATGACCAATATATTCCTGACTTGGGACAGGCGCAAAAATTGCGGTGGGGTTAAACTCGTTTTCTTGGATCCAAACCCTCCCCCTATGTGTGGTGAATGGCTAAAAATAAATACACAAAAAGACTCACAGTAAAAATCAAACTAGAAAAAAGTCCAACTTATCAAGACGAGTACCCTTACAATGAAGTACATAAAACATGAAGACAATACACACAGGTACTGTCCGGACAAATGCTCGCAGTTACTGACAGCTAGCTAAGGACATAATTTCCGTTGACTATGATATCAAGCCTTCTTACATATGAAATTTCAATTGAAATACTTCTAAATAGATTTGGTATAACAACATCATCAATTATGAAAGAAGAACATGATATTGTGCAATGCCAAATACTGCCAATATGAAAAATTGTTTAAATTTAGTTATGGTGTAAAGCATTTAGGAGATGATCAATATTTTTGCCAACAAAAACCAGAAGTAAAGATTTAACAACAATGCTGTATTTATATCCTTTATCCTTTATGAATAAGTTTGTTCATAGTACACATACGTCAGCAGATACACATATATTTATATAAAAGTCAGATGAAAAAGTAATCATTAATCTAAAATAACAAGTGATTAACTGCTAGAAATTAAGAACAATTGTAAACATACATTCTAAAACGTACTGAATAGCGTCTTCTATAGGCCATCCACAAATACAACCAGGATTATTAGATAAATTTACACGAAATAGATCAGCAATTAAACTACTGCATCTATGTCTTATTCTGGTTTGGATAATATTTAATTTTCTACAGCCTATTGAATAATACAGTGGAACTTGAAAAGTATCATTATTCAGAGTTTTCTTAAATATGTTTAGGCTTGGCAAATTACGCATGTCTTGATTAAATTTATTCCAAAGTTTTATAGTAGACGGAAAAAAGGAATCTGAGCAAGTCTGTAGTATAGCTCGAGGCACTCTTATATCTGATTGATTACGCAAGTTATATACATTGTCATGTCGTAAAAAGGGATAAGCGGTCTTGTAAATATGATGGACAGTTTTCATTTTTCACAATAGTCTTTAGATGTTCCCCTGCAAAATGTCGTTTTTAGGTCCTCGCTATGTCCAAGATGGCCGTCAGCGGTTAGCATAATTTCAACATCGGACCCTATACGAAAACACATTTAAAGATCTTCTCCTCCGAAATTGCTGAGGCAATGGGAACCAAACTTTGTCATAATAGTCCTTGGGTGATCCCCATGCAGAAAAGGCGTTTGTAAGGTCCGTGCTATATCCAGACTGGCCGCCATCATGGAACATTAAAGTAGTTTTAACTTTGGACCTTATGGGAAAACACATTCCAAGATCTCCTCCTCTGAAACTTCTGAGCCAATTGGAACCAAACCTGGCCACAATAGTCTCTAGGTGGTCCCATGCAAAAAAAAGTGTTGTTTACATGTAAGTCCGCGCTAAATCCATGATAGATGCCAGCAGTAAACATAGTTTAATATGAAAACACATTCCAAGGTCCTCCCTTCAACTGCTTAGCCAATTGGAACCAAACTTGGCCACAATAGTCCATTGATGATCCCCTACAGAAGAGGGAACCAAAGTTGGACCCAACTGAAACACGTTAAAGGGTCTTGTCCTTCGAGAACACTCTAGGCAAAGTGTAACCATAGTCTAATTTAGATCCTTTAACAAAGACTGTGTTAGCCAGGTCCAGGTGAGTAGTGGAAGCTCTTGAGAGCCTCTTGTTCTAATTAATCTGATCTAAAAGAATAATATCAAATTTGACCATACTGGACTGGAATAATACATGGAAGTATGCTTATTTATTTTGGATACAACAAAAATAAATGGCCTCCGGCGTAAAACATAGCTCAACACTAGACCCTTACGAAAAATCATATTTTGATCATCTCCTCTGAAACCACAGAAGCAAATTCAATCAAACTTTACAGGAATAATGTATGGAAGGTCTTTTACACAAAAACTTATTTTTCTGTGATCCACTAAAACAGAAAAATGCAAGCGAGTAACATAGTTTAACCTTTATACACCAAAAAGGTCAAACATTATTTTATCAACAGTTATGAAACGTTTGAAGTAAATTTGACAAATATTTACTGGAATGATGTATGGGTGGTTTCTTTACAATGATTGCTCATATGAGTCTTCCAGACAAAAATACAACAGTGACAGCATGGAATATTAATTTAACATTTTAGTACATCTGAAAATCATATTTTGATTATTTCCTCTGAAAACTTCCTGAAGCGAAATCAACCACGATTTACAAGAATAATGCATGGCACCCCTCGATAACAAATATACCATAGTGGTCCAGAAGATTGTGATGTCGACCGTAAAACTTTTGAATTGATGACTTCAAGTTATTGGTAACACACCCTTTTTTAAGTAACCTATTTGTGAATGACCGGGCTCTATCAAGGAAGTTTCTGTACGGACCACATGCCCTTGAGTAGCGAATAAGTTTGGGAAAAAAGCTCCATATGCTGGTGCTGTTTGAATGTTGCTACAAAGAAAGGGGAAGTTGACTGTTGGAAAAGTGAAGTAATCGCGTTAGTGATACAGCCTAGTTTTAAGTCTACATTTGTTGTCAATTTCCAGATGATGGTCAAAGAATAAGGCCGATGTGGAAGTGTTGTGGTATCTTTAATATTGAGCTCTTTTGGTTAGATAAGTTAAGGGAAATCACCAAAGCTAGGGCTGTTTAGTGACAAAGTATCTATATAACGGAGGCTAAAATACAATGATTGGGCTTATTTTTTACCTTAAATTTGAAAAACCCCTTCAGTTTGTTCAGCCTTTGTTCAGTGGAGAAACATATCAGCTGAAAGAGATGTACAGTTTATGCCCATTGGAATTTTTTTAGTCTGTTAAAAACAAATCCTCCAAATTTACAAATATATTTTGAATTACAAACTTTAACATTTAATCACTTCTTCCCCTGTATATTTTTCTTAAATTCGTTGTCGTATTTCACAAAGTATGCTTGTTCTCTACCTATAACAATGTACTTAGATCTCTGTTCACTGTTCTTATGGGAGAAACATCTACGAATTAAATCCCAGTTGTTCATGAGAAATGGTTGTATATAAGTGCAAAGAAGTCAAAAGTTTAAAACCTGTTACAGTGTGAAAATGATCTAGAGTTAAAGATTTCAAGTGTCGCTTTAGTTTTTCAACATTCACATTTCGTTAGTTCCGCTTCTTGAAAAGCAAGTATCAAAATGAAGGCCCTCTTTTACAGCTGTCAAGATGGAGGTAAACAGCTTAGAAATAGGTTTTAGAACATTTTGCAGATCTAGTGGTGTACCATTGTTTGTATAGGCATTAGTTTAATTTGTGTATCAAGTACAAAGTTTCATCCTTGGCCGAAATCACAAAAGAAAAAAAATATGACTGTAATATCTCCTCCTTAATCAGCGTAGTAGCTGTGTAGGATGTATTGTCCTGAGAATTACCAATTCCAAGTTCTTTCGCTGCAATTATTTTTACAAATAAAAATGGTGTTATTATGGGGTCTTATCTGCAGGAACAACGGGATATTCGGCACGAATGGTGGACAAATATCTGGCAACACCAGCATTTTTGAAAATTGATGTTGATTTAGTTCTCATTGACCCTTGTAGCTGATCAATTTGTTTTGGGATCAAAGACCTCACAACCTTAATCCAATCAAAAAGAGAATCAAGATCTTCATCTTATTCACGCTCAATCTCTCCGTAGCATCCATAAGATGTTTAAAGTTTTGTTCCCAGTTGCACGGAATTTAGGTCCTTTTGCAAGGATATTTACCATGATGGAAGTACTTTAACTTTATGTAACATGTGGGCAAATAAAATTGTTGATGTTATTGGTGTTTCAAAATGTCAAATGTGGGAAATGGGAATAGCGAAAAAAATGTGGGATTTGGGAAAAAGGTGCCAAAAAATGTGGGAATTGGGAAAAAAGGTAGAAAAAAATCTGGGAATTGGGAGGGAAGACCCCCCGTGTCACCCCCTCTTCAATCAAACAATGAAGAACCAACATACAACAATAATTATGCTATTACAAGCACATTGTGCTGGGAAACTGTCTCATACATTCTACATGCAGAAGGAAAAACATTTTTTGAAATAGAAATAAACTTTTTTTCCCACATCTGATTTTTCTTTGATAGGTTTTGGACACGTTCTTTATTCTCCAACATATCTCATAATTATGAGTTAATTATCTCATTATTTCCACTGACAGTGTCACGGGTGCTGTATACAGAACAGGACATGCTTACCCTTCTAGAGCACCTGATGTCACTCTGTTTTTTTTTTAGATTTCACACTGTTAGTGCTTTAGTTTTTTGTGTTGTTTATGTAGTGTTCGTGTGTTTTGTGGGCATGTGGTGTCTTTAGTCTTCCGTCTTCTGGTGTTCTTGCTCTGGACTTTGATTTATGTAGTCTTGTGCTTTGTTCCTTCGGTATTCTACTGCCATTATTTTGAGATAATTAACTAATAATTTTGAGATCATCAACTCATAATTATGAAGCCAAGCTTATTGTATGGCTGGAGATTTGGGGGTTTGGAAATCTTGGTATCATTGAAAAAGTTCATCTGAAATTTTGCAAGTTATTGTTACACTTAAAACATCTACTCCGTGTATGATTTATGGTGAACTTGGACGCTATCCAGTAGATATTGATATCAAAATTAGAGTTTTATCATTTTGGTCAAATAACTAAATACCGAAGTGACTGTGAATTTATTTTCTGCATATGCGCATTTCGACAATTTATGTAAGTTTTTAACTGATAAAGGATTGATCATGGTATATAATTATTTTGGCACTAAGTATGCAACAGAATCCAGGAAGTCAATTCAGTTGGCTTGAAAATACTTGTCTTAATCAATGTGTAGAATGTAAGTTAAAGAAGAGATAAAGGTGGAAGGGACAACAGCTGCAACGATTTTTGATTGCCCATGGAAAAGGGGAGAAATGGAAAGAGGCAGGAAATTTAGCCTTTTGCACGACTCTGCTTTCCTCAGAGTAATAAAGAAGGGGTCTTTATACTGCATGGAGAGTAGTATTTCTTCGTGTATGTTTTGCTACAATGGTTCGCTGCCAGGCTTTCCCTATTTTGACTCGACAGGGCATTCATCTATCCACTAACTGGGAACTGGGGACAGGCCTTGCAGCCGATTCAGGCGCCGGGAATAGGTAATTTATATATGAGTAATTACGAAAATCATAACATTTCACAACTTTTCTAATTTAAGTCTTCGATTGAAGAAACATATTTTGTCGGATTGACCATCTACGGATACTATATAACTACAACTTCGATATTTTGTTGTTTATATGCTTAATGATTACTACCATTTCTATTGGTAACATATAACCAACAAGAGCCTTAAATAAGGTTTTGCTGTTTATAGTTGTTTTTTTTCTAGATTGACACATGTAGCTCTAGATTACAGTGTATAGTACCCTTGTTTTTATATTTATCTTGACATGATAGTAGTCTTGTGTGTGCTTTTAGCTTGGTTCACGTATTCGGCAGTTGCCTTTTTTTCTTTAATTCATTTCACTTTGAAAAACAATTTTTGAATTTGTTTGACAATTTACACTATTTCTTTTTCAGAAATTCGTCCGTTTGATTTTAATCCCTCCCTATACCCTTTAAGATAGAAAACCACCTAGCAATTAAATCCGCTTTGAAATATAATCCAGATTCACTGATTTCGTTCTGCCAAATATGTATTGATTCTGTATATGCATCTCTGAGAACTCGGCCAGACAAACTTTTTGGGACCAATAACAGTATGTCGTCCCGACTACGTCTTGGGCGAGACAAACTTTTTGGGACCAATAACAATTATGTCGTCCCGACTACGTCTGGGGCGACATAAGAGTAGAACTAAAAACATCAAATCCATGTGGTTGTACTCTAAAAAGGGGAATTTTTATAAGGAATTTCAGTGTGCACAGTCTTGAATTCGCAGTTACTGGTCGAGATAATAAATCTCCCATTTGCATCAAAATATTCGTGGGAGTTGTATTTTCGCGCTTTGTTCATTGCCGCAAAAATAAAACTGCCGCGAAATTTTCACTGTTTACAGTAATGCTTTATTCTACATCGTCTGCTATTATTCTGCTTGTTATTTAGTCACACTGTTTAGGGGTACAACAGTATCGTTGGTTCCAAAGATTTCATTCATTTTATGTTTGATTTTTCAGCCAATTTATTTGAGAGATTGAAGGTTACTTGACAGCATTTTCTAAGCATTGGTCTCCCCTTATGAAATTGGCTTTCGCTAAGCATGAAAAAAAATGTGTTTAACAACATGATAATGCTTGAAACCCATTCAAAATAAAGATTGGCTTATATTATTTCTGTATAAATATAGTGATATTTTTTTCAAGTCAAAAGTGTGGATACTAAACAAAAAAACATGTTTTGAATTTCTATAAAATCATCAATACTAAAATATTTCGTTTTTTTTTCTTTTCACGCAATTGAAACCAATATTTGAAGTGAGCACAAGATAAAATTATTGTATGAATACAAAATTGGACTTTTAGATTTAAGATGTAAATGCAGAACACGGACTGACCTGGAAGAAGTCTGGTTAAGGATAAAAGTAGTACTGTATTAATGTGCGACCAGATGAAGGACATGGTGACTGAAAACTAACACTATATTGATGTGTGCCATGGTTGGACCAGATAGAAGTTCTTTGGAGAGAAATAAACTAAAACCATATTCACATAGGCCATGATATGACGAGAGGAAAGTCCTGTTGACAGGATGAGTCTCTAAATGATGTTTATATACCATTGGTCAAGGTGCCTGCCAGTGGGAAACATAATTTTGGGCCTGTGGGAAAATAACATGCAAAGACCCACCTCGCTGGAACTACATGGCCGTGTGTAACCATACTAGAAGAAACTGGTTCTTACATGGTCCAGTTAAAAAAAGTCCATTGGGTTCCCACATTATCCAAGAAGGTTGCCAATGGAAACACATCTGAAGATCTCTCAAACAACAAGTCAAGTTGGAACCAAACTTAATCATAGTAGTACTTGGGTAGTCTCTGTTTCTAATTGTGTCTGGTCACTTAATATTTGAGAGAACCTTGATTAAATAGATACTTTCCTAGTTAACTTCTCCAAAGCATTTGATAAAGTTGCCACAAACGAGACTTCCAAAAAAAGCACCATGATTGAGTCAAAGGACCTACACTTAACTGGATCAAAGACTACATTATTATGGTTATACCTTACCTGGAATATGCACTGTGAGCGACCCCTACTAGAGCCACCTAGATAGAGACTAAGAGCAACTACGGAGAGGGGCAGCCCAGTTCGGTTTCAAAGACTAAAGAACTACATCACCAGATTGCGTCAGCTCTAACAGGAACAGCTAGAATAGGAGCCACTGAAGGTTGATGCTGTAAGAACCGTCTCACCATGGCGTACAAAATCCAGCTGGTTCTGGTGGAAATCAATGCACCTGATTTCAAATGTCTAGATTTTATTTGCACTCGGGAGACATGAGTTGTCGAAATGGCCAAATGCAGAAATTTAATTTACAGTAAGTTCGGTATTTGGCTATTTGTTACCACTTGGTCGATGCCTCTCCTGGTGGACTGTTAGTCCCCGAAGGTTTTCACCAGCCAAGTAGTCAGTACTTCGGCGCATACCCGAAAGCCAATATCATATTATACGTTGCAATACTAATATCTAAATTTTTGTAAATTTTGTTGAAAACTTAAGGAATATCTCCCTCATGCAAAGCTCTGTTCTAAGTTGATTTTGGCTTTCCATTTACTAGTAGATTATATTGGTTATTTATTCTCTATGAGTTTTTAATATCTTTGAGTTCATAGTCTTCCAAATGTTTAGATTTTATCTGCACTCGGGAAAAATTATCATAACGAGATCTGTTTTCTTTATGTAGCATCAATACACTCCTGTACTTCACAGATAATAGATTGATTGATTGATTGATTGATAAGTTCGAGTTTAACGTCCAGTGAAAAATATTTCAGCTAAATCATAACGAGATCAAGTTAATCAATTAAAAAAAGTATGCTAAAGAAGAACGATATAAAAGTGGAAGAAACAACTGGGACAACGAGTTTTGAGGACCTCTGGAAAAGGGAAGACATGGATAGGGACAGGAAATTTAGCCTTCTACACGACACCCAGGACCTCTGCTCTCCTTAGAGTAATAAGGAGGGGTCTTTATACTGCATTGAGCTTTGCGGTTCTCCATACAGTTTGGCTACAACGGTTCGCTGGCAGGATTTCCGTATTTTGACCTGACTATCCCGCATACACAGGACATTCTCTACCACCAACTGAGGACAAACCCGGCAGCTCTGTAGCCTGAGCACCTGAAAACCGAATCAGGTACCGTGAACAGGTACAAGAAGAGTAAGTGAAAAAAAAACACTTCATAACTTCTGAATTTTAGTCTTCAATTGAAGGGCCACACTTTAAATAAACTACAATTTCGATATTTTGTTGTTTATATGCTTAAGGATTATGTTGACTTTAAGATGAAGAACAACAATAAAAGCGTTGTTCTTTTGCTTGTTTTTTACCATGTATTTGTAGAGACTTAGTCTCATGTGCATTTACTCCATATCCTTTTATTCACCATTGTCATGCCTATTGGAAACGTTTAACCTTGATCTATACTCTGTCAAGAGTCTTAAACGAAGTGTTGTTGTATATTATTGTTTTTTTCCTTAGATTAACAGGCGTAGCTCTAGCTTACATTGCCATGCGACAGTACTCTTGATTTTGTTCAACATTATGACATAGCAGCCTTGCGCCAGTTGCCTTTTTCATTTTATTCATTTCTTTTTGAAAATCATTTTTATAATTTGTTTGACGATTTACACTTTTCCTTTTCACAAATTCGTCTGTTTGATTTTAATCCTTTCCCAATGCTCTTTAAGATAGAAAATCACCTAGCAAATAAACCCGTTTTGAAAAATAATCCAGATTCATGGAATGCTTTGCAATTTTCTTTAAATAGAAACAACTCATGGATCGAGCTATATAAATTTATTTTGAATAATTCTTCTTCTTTGATCTTCGGAACGTTTGAAATATGATTTTTTTATAAGTCACATGCTAAACAAATAACAAATGACAATATCCTCAGCCATGCCATTTATATTCTTTAAAATTCTGACATCCATATTGATATAAAAAAACTAATAAACTAATGCGACAGATCGCAGTTGGATTAAGAAATCGTTAGAAAGTGAAGACAATGCAGCAGTTAATGCAAAATGCTGATACAATATGCTCACAATCTATGAATTCATCTATTAAAACGTAACTTATCACAGCCAAACTTTAACAACAGGGTTACAGACTTCATAAGTTTTTGAATTACATTTAATAAGTTTATAATACATATGAACACTTGATATCTAGATATTGTGTTATTCGCAAATAACTTAAGCCCTTTCAAAAAAGTGTGATCTTTTCCTGGATTTGAACCCTCCCATCAAATGGAGGTACAAACACTCTTCGCTTCAGGTAATCACTCGTACGATTGCCTTACAATACACAACTGAAACCAGTGGCGGATCCAGACTTTCTTCTATGAGGGGGCCCGACCCATATATTTTTCATAAGAGGGGGCCCGGAACCCAATTTTCCCCAAAACCCTAGGAATTTTAAATATTTTCCAACCTAAGGGGGGGCCCGGGCCACCCTGCCCCCCTAAATCCGCCACTGGAAACCCTGAAAAAAATGTAATTCTAACAAAATTAGTGCAGTGTCACAGTAAACAATGACCTTATCAACTGTGTTCAGGATGAACAACGTTTGCCTTGTTTGGTTGATAAGCGGACTATTTCATTCTATCTGAATACCTAAACCGAACAGCGGACCAAAGGATTTTTTTAAAAAGGCTTATTACTAGGGTATTTCTAATCCACGTTTTTACGAAAATGTTGTTAAAAATCCAGAAAAACTGGGACGTAACTTTACGTAACAGGGTATATCGACAAGATCATATACTTGCATCCGTCAGAGACATATAGATATGTATCTATAATGATAATAATAATATAATAATAAAATCTTTATTTAAAGAGGGTAACCCAATTAGACATTGTCTATATGTCTCTAAGTTAGCTTTGAGATCTAGTGACCTGATAACTTTACACACATACTGATCTCTCACTGATACTGCCGATGTCTACTGAAATGTATGATGATTCCTGACCGAACCCTTCAGGAAATTTTGAGTTTGATTTCTTTTCCGTAGTGCGACAGTTTAGTTTACCAGGAGACTGGTCGGCAGATTAGCGGTGAGCACGCCTTGACCAATTTTTCAAAATTGTGTATTGTCTTTTCTTCTCTTCTAAGATTGTGGTCATGCAGTTAGCTGTTTTTCCTGTATTGGGTTTTATTCATATGTTTATTATATTATAGGGAAACAGGACCGATAAAGGGGAGGTTCGGATACCCATAAACCGGTTTAACCCTTCTTGTTTGTGTTTTTCCCATGTAGTTCCCTGGCAGATTGTGGTATGTAATGTAATGATAGCTTTCAGCCATTGTAGATGTTTCCTTCTATCCATTTTTATATCAACTTATTCACAGGGATATGTTCCGAGAGTTTGAAGATACGTGACAATATTCTCTAAAATTACAAACAAGGGATACAGTAAACACTAAAACTTGGTTTCCTTCTTACGTAATTGGCTTTAGCTGCGAAAAAAAAATCCTTTGTTTTAACAAAATGATAATACTTGAAACACATTCAAAGTAAAACGAAGCTTATTTGTTTCTATATTACAGTTATATACCTTTTTTCAAGTAAAATGTATAGTCATAAAACAAAAACATGCTGCAATCATCAATACTAAAACATTTCGGTATTTTCTTTTCACGCTACTCTATAAACAAGTTACAACCACAAAAGTAAAATTCTTATTGGATGAATACAAAATAAAACTTTGCGATGTAGTTGTAGAACAGTAGAGAAAGTCAAATGAAGGATAAAACTAATATTGCAATGATGTGGGCACGGATCGACCAGATGAAAGACTGGTTGCCTGAAAACTAACACTATATTGATGTATGCCAAGATTGGATCAGATAGAAGTTCGTTGACGGACATATAAAATCGTAAAATATAGCAAATGAAAGGCTGAAATGAAAGTCACGTTGACAGGACGGTCCTTCATATGAGATGTTATCACCAAACTTAGTGTCAGTACCACATCTAAGGTGCCTGCCCGTGGGAAACATACCTTTTTTTTACATTGGACCTACGGTAAAATAACATGCATAGACCTCCTCGAATTAAACTACTTGGCTGTTATGGTCCATTTAAAAAAGGAGTCTATAGTAGGTTTCCATATTTTCGAAAAAAGTTGCCAATGGAAGCACATCTGAAGATCTCTCAAACGACAAGGCAAGTTGGAATCAGACTAGGTCATGCACCAGACTTGATCACAATAGTGTTTAGGTGATCCCTTTTCACAACTGTGCCTGGACAAAGACGACATATCATTTCTTTTTATTTTCCCGTTATTTCTTTAATAGCAGTCGTGGTTTTTTTTTCTTTCTCTACGTCTTCATTAATTTCAGAAATATTGTTTATATAAATTGATGTATATACCGGTAGTCTCTAATTATGTGTTATTTGTGTATGCATTGGAGAGGGCAGTGCTATGTTGCAAAACTTGTATCTAATCTAATTGTTTAAATATTATACTGAACAACAAAATACGTTTAAAGTAATGATGACCACTAGCGGGAATATAAGTTTTCCCAATTTCTCTTTGCTACTAAAGTTTGTTTTTCCTCTACCGGATTTGACTTTACTAGCGGAGTTGACTGTTCAACACGGCGAGTGTCTTATAAGAAGCATGAGATTCTTACTCTACCGGTGCACCTGATCTCACCCATGGTTTTTATTGGGTCCGTGTTGTTCATTTTTGTATATGTGTGTGTCTTCATTTTCTTTTCTGTGCTGCTCATGTAATGTCTTTGTTTCTTTGCCATTGACGTTGCCATTGTCCTTGGATTGTTCGTTATAGACTGACGGCTGGGTTCTCCTTACTTTATTACCACCGGGCCGATGTCAATGCTGGTGGACTGTTAGTCCCCGAGAGCAATCATGAACCCAGTAGTCAGTACTTCGGTGCTGCCCCGAAAAGCGATTTTATTTGGAAACATGCCATATCTAAATTTACGGAATTTTTGTTTGAAACTAAGGAGTATCTCCCTCTTGCATAGCTCTGTCCTTAGGTAATTTTGACTTTTCTATTTAGATCATTTTTGTAATTTGTTCTCTACCAGCTTTTACACGTATTTTGGTTTACGAATTTCCAAATATTTTGATTCGATACGCACTGAAGAGAGATAAGTTTTCGAAATGACCATATGCAGAATGTAAATTCACAGTAAGTTTGTTATTTTTGAAACACTTTTAAATGCCTCTTCAACAAAAAAGATGTGGCATACTTATTGCAGACGTAAGAATAAAATGCCTCAAATATTAGGGATATACACATTTCGTTTTCTGCAGAGATACATTCTTTGCAAAGTACAAAATCCAATGTCGAAAGATTAGTTGTTTTTACAGGAATTGTTCTTCCTTCAAATGATCGATACTCTTTGTTTCAATGTTAGTCTTACTGATCTTCTGTCTCAATTTTTAACCATAACTTTTGTCTATAAAATTATCCAAATGTAGATATTTAGCGGAAAAATACAGAAAAGCAATAAAGGTTTGCCACTTTGACTCGAACCCAATGTCTCATTCACATGACACAAATAGCGAAAACAACCCATGATAGGGAAAATGAACTTGATATGCGAGATCTTTAAAACAAAATCGATTACTTTTCTGAGTGAAAAGACTATTATTAAAAATTGTCAGCTTTGTCATTCATTGTTTTGGTTTTTATTCTTACAACCTTGAAGTTATTTGTTGAAAAATATTAAAGTTTTTTTTTATTTTAAAAATTGAATACCATTCAAGCTCAATTAGAATTTTTAACGTAGTATTCCATTTCTATACATTAAGAAGAATCATTAATCAAAAAGGAAAAAGGAATTTTTTATTCGCCGAATAAGCAACCCTTAATTCTATTCAATTTTGCTTCAATAGTGTGCATAAAAGATGTAATAACAAAAAATATTCTTCCCTGAAATTAATAAGCCATTCAAAATCACTTAGACACAAAAGTCCTTGGAAAGTTCCCTTCAAAAAGATGTCCGGGAGGTTCGCATCTCATTCAAAATGGCAACTCAGTGGGAATATAGTTTAACTTTGGAAGTTTTATACATTGGAACCAATTCAGACCAAACTTTGACACAATAGTTCTTTGGGGGTTTCCTTTAAAATTGTGTCAAGAAGTCTGCACATAGTCGAAGTTAACCAACTTTAATAATGCACCCTATGAGAAAATCCATTCAAAAATCTCATGTGAAACAACCCGGCTGTAAAAAAAATAATAGATAAGAAATTAAAAAAAAATAGATAGAAAATAAATAAATAAAAATAAAACAAGAGATAGAAAATAAATAAATAAAAATAAAACAAGATAAAAATAAATGAATAAATAAAAAATAATAATAAAAAGATAAACAAAACAAAATAGTCCTTAGATGGTCAAAACAAGTTGCTGGAAGGTCTGAATATCATCCAAGATGGCCGACAGCTGGGAACACAGTGTAAAAATCTAGTGGCACTAGGGTGCACAAGTCGAGTTGCAACTTCAAATTTTATATGACCAAGTTAATGTGGAGACCCTAATAATTCTAAAATTGTCCATCTGTTGTTCTTCCCCTAATGGTATCCCAAAATATGTCCAAGTTTGATTTAATCTAAACTTTTTGAGTTATCTTGCAGAAACTAAATATTTTATAATTTTTTTTATCTATTTTCTGTCACTCGGACCTACTTTATATTAAATCATCAGGGTTCTTCCCCTCTTACTATCCAACAGTATATCCAAGTTTCATTTCAAATGGATGAAAATTTTGTCACGAAACCATTTTTTTTCTGAAATTTTAAATCTATTTTCAGTCACTGTGACCTTGACCTTTGACATACTTTTTCCAAAATCAACAGGGTCCATCCCCGCATCATTCAAAACAATGTATCCAAGTTTCATTTTAACTGAACGTTAACTTTTTGAGTTATCATCCGGAAAGCAAATTTTTGTGAAATTCTTAATCTATTTTCGGTCACCGTGACCTTGACCTTTGATCTACTTTCTCCAAAATCAATATGGTTCCTTTCCTGCTGATATCCAACAACATATTCAATTTTCCTTTAATTGGATGTAAACTTTTCAAATTGTCATCCGGAAACCAAATTTTTTCTGAAAATTTCAGTCTTTTTTCGGGCACTGTGACCTTGACATTTGACCTTCTTTCTCCAAAATCAATAGTGTTCCTTTCTTCCTGGTAACCAATAGCATACTTACGTTTCATTTCAATTGGATGTAAACTTTTTGAGTTGTTATCCGGAAACCAATGTTTTCTGACATTTTCAGTCTATTTTCGGTTGCTGTGACCTTGAAATCACCAAACCGATAGCCGAGTTTAACTTCGTTGCAACTCGGCTAAAAATTAAAATATTTCCAGTGAAAAAACAACTCCAACTGCATTTAATCTTGGTCACGATAGTCCTCGAGTAGCTTCAATTGAAATTTTTACGGAGGTTCCACACCCTATCCAAGATAGCCACCAGCGGTAAAACTGGACCTCATGGGAAAAAATCAGAGATATTCCCCTCTGAAAATACATTTATAACAAATCTAGTCATCATGGTTTTTCAGATTTTCCGTTTAAAAATTAGTCTTGTATTTCTGCATTTCACCAAAGATGTCCACTAGTGGAATATAGCCCTTTTCAAAAAGTGTTATCCTTTCTTGGATTTAAACTCTCCCATCAAATGGAGGTACAAACACTCTTCGCTTCCGGTTGGCTAACAATACATAACTTAAACCCTGAATACATTTTAATTACATGTTTAGCTTTCTAAAAAGCTACCGGCTCTTAGCTTTTTCACTTAATAAAGATATATTATTATATTTAGTGCGAGTAATAGCGTCCAGTGTTTGTAAGTCACTGTACTGGTGTTTGATTTTGGTCAACAACCCATACAAAATGATATAAAGTGAAACGGACTGTTTAGTGTTCCAATAGACTATGTTCTTACTGGTTTAGGCAAGGACCATTTGATTTTCAGGGTATCTAGTTAGAACATATCTCCAGTAATCCCTATAGGGAGTGTACATGGATTTTACCTATGCAGACCATAGGGTGCTCCTTGGTTGGAGGAATATCTAGTACATACATTGTCAACAGATGATTTGAGTTATGGAATATCGTAAATCTTTCAGACCTGAAAATTAAAGTTTCAGGCTCGAAATGAGGCATATAACCTCCCTAAGTACCCGTAACTAAAACACATTTCCTGTTAAATATTGCCCTTTAAAATTTGTTCTCATTATCATGTCAAACAGAATAATTAACACTATACCGTTGGAATTTTTCATTTTACAGTTATGATTTAAGTTGACCGTATGCAACATAGCAAAAATCTCTTTAACTCGAAAAATTACTAAATTTTACTTGATTAATATGTTTTTGATAACAGAACTAATCGTAAAAATTTCGACTGAATAAACGTCTTCCACAAGATTTGGAAGCATGTCTCTTCTTCTCAAAGTCATTTCATTACAAAAAAAATCAACACTATACCATTGAGTTCGAAACGACCTATAGTCTGGGATCCTGACTCAATATTCTCTTTACCGTAAGCGGCTTCCGGTTCGAATATATTTGAAGTGAAGCTTGTGTAAAGGAAAATATTTTCCCAGGGTACCAGGTTAAACGACCTACAGATACACAATTAGGTCCCTTTGATAATGAACATATTTCATACAAAAATGGTGTATTTATCTTAATTTGTTTTTCGTTGCTTATATATTTAGTATTTTTTATGGGTTCAAAAGAAAGAAGAGACATTAATTAGCTAGGCTATGGAATAGCCTAGCTATATAGATAGTTCTTGGGGTGAAGTGAGGAGTACGCTTGCGCAGTGAGGAGAACGCATGCACAGAAGACTATTGACCAATAGGAATTTCAGATTCTCGAAAATCAAAATGGCGTCCAGTTTCGTCCAGATAAAACGGGGCGTGGTTTAATTTTTCTGTTTCCTTGTGGAAGTTGAAAAGTATTATAAACATTTACTATAGGTGGTCCTGGGAATAGGTTTGTAGAGGATGATGGGATTGGTATTGCAATATCGCTTAGCCAGATTTATAAATATAGATATGATAAAAAGAATAAGAACAGTAATGTATAAATTTAAAACCAGAAGTTAATAAATAAAGATGAGGTATTGTGCAATAATCAATAATATACAAATACTATAAAAGACTTTTCAATTGTGTTAAACAAAGCGTCATTTGTAGTTTGTGGAGATACTTAGGCAATGGAGAACGAAAGGTTGAAAGAGATAGAATTACGTTTTTGTGGAAGAATAAAGAGCTACCATACGAGAATGAAAGAAAAAAAAAGTGACTGTTTTATCACGTGTGCAGACCAACAGAAGAAATTACAAAGAAATACCGAGAAAGGCTTACTTCAAGTATTGATTTGAGTATACAAATACATCATGAGCCACCACACCCTTGTCAATCAAACACGCAATTTTTTATCCAAGGCTATTTCATAGCCTAGCGTATCGTTTTCATTTCATGAAAACCATTATCCGATTTATATCATCCACTTATGTTTATAAAGTCCCCTCGTGTTTTCTAGTTTAATTTTAAATCAATGCACAAGGAGTGATTAGGTTAAGTGCAAAAGGTGAAAATTGCTATATATATTCGGAAGCCCTCCATCTTTACCAATGAGGGTTCCCTCAGTTCTGGGAAATTAAAAAGAAACTGAAATGGGAAAAGTTCCTAGTTTTTGTATATTTTTTCACACTTACGCTGTATTGTAAGTATGCCAAATCTCACGAGGATAGAGCAGGAGCGATTTTTTTAAACTGGCCTTTACTTTTGTTTATTTTTACAAAGACAAATAGGGGAAAATAATTGTGTTCTTGGGCCTAATAGATACGATAACACAATTAGGTCCCTTTGATTAGAATATAGTTAATACAAAAATAGTTTATTTCTCTTAATTTATTTTTCTTTGCTTTATTCTACATATTAAGTATTTTTTATGGGTTTAAATGAAAGAAGAGACATTAAAGTCTGTCCCACTTCCCTTAGATAATGGAAATCTAGCGATTTTAGCTTTATTATTTCACCAATCTTTATAATATTTGGTATGTACATCAAGTATGACCATACATAACTAAAAAATGTTGAATTCGCCGTTTACGACATGCACAAAAGTCTGCAGTCATGTGCATTTTCATAATTTTTTTCAAACAGGTGAAAATTTCTAAGTGATGGATTGTCCTATTTTAAGGGTGACCAAGTAACTTGATAAAATAGATGACCCGAGATGACCTACCTATTAATAGCAAGGTGTACTCGTTCGGGGTTAACAATTGTAATCCACAGACACTTTGTTTGTAAACACCAAATAGAAATTAGCAGCACATTAACAATTTCTTTCAAATATTCCTTTTGCAATTAATGCATGCAGATTTCAATTACATGTTTGGGTATTTTGTTGAATTATTTCATTTCCGGGTATGTTTTTTCTTTAACTAAAAGGGAGGGGGGGTCCAAACACATGGTTAAAGCCAAAGTGAGACTTGTTTATCATCTGACTTCGGGTAATACCTGCCAATACCTATTTCAGAATGGTCCAGTCTTCTCGATAATGGTAAAATATTATCCCTTTAAAGCATGGAGCAATTTTAAAAAGTATTTTTTCTTTCTATATGTATTGGAAATCATCAAATTAAAAGTGGTTCCAGAAGTGTACAATATTAAAAAATCCAGTGCCGAAATATGCAATATTAAAGTCAGTAGAAGAGAATTTCCATTATCTAAAGGAAGTGAAACAGACTTTAAATAACATTTGAAATTAGGAATTTATTTTTAATCAATGCACAAGGAGTGATTAGGTTAAGTGCAAAAAGGTGAAAATTGTTATATTCGGAAGCCTTCCATCTTTACCAATGAGGGTTCCCTCAGTTCTGGGAAATTTAAAAGAAACTGATATGGGAAAAGTTCCTTGTTTTTTGTATATTTTTTCAACCTTAAGCTGTACTGTAAGTATGCCAAATCTCACGAGGATAAAGCAGGTGCGATTTTTTTTAATTGGCCTTTACTTTTGTTTATTTTTACAAAGACAAATAGGGGAAAATAATTGTGTTCTCGGGCCTAATACTATGATAATTGTAAAAACGATCCAGAGTTCGAATTGACCTAGTATGATGATTGTAAAAACGATCAAGCAATGCATAATAAAGGGATCGTCAGACATACTTACAATGTTCTTACTTTAGACCAATCAAGGCATAAAAAACCATTTATTTCATTTGCAATTGTCATTTTTAGCCCATCCAAGTTCAGAAAGTTCATCCCAGGCCAACTTCCGGCGACTGATTATTTATACCGGCCCCTGGGAGCCGGTATTAGCAAAATTTAGTGCAGTGTCACAGTAAACCACAGCTACTGTAAACAATGACAATTAATCTAAATATGAACAGTTTTATGAACTGTGTTCAGGATGAACAACACTTGCCGTGTTGGGTTGATAACCGGAACTGTTTATTTGTATTTAAATGTTAGAAACGAAATCCGTGTAGGAACAGAAAGAAATAAAATTTCAACATGAAAACAATAAAGAATGTTTTACAACGTAGAACATCATAAGGTTAGTACATATCCTTTCGGAAAATGTTTGAATTCAAAGCGACAACCTACAAAGATATTATGATTAAACTTTCAAAGATATTATGATTAAACTTTCCATGGGATCAAATTGGACAATACACGACTGTTGTTGTGAAGTCACTTTGAATCCTAATCCCAAGTCTCGTGCACATGATATTGAAAGAGTTCATCTAATTACCCTTAAAAAAATAAAAATGAATTCTTAAATGTTAGATCTTTCGACAAAAGCGCCGACTTCAAAATCACCCAATAAATTGCCAGCTTTGCGATTCCTTGTTTCGAATTTATTCTTACAACCACGAAGTCATTTTTTGAAAACCTTTAAAAATGAAACAATATATGTATTACAAATTAACCACTGAGTGAATACCGCTCCAGTTCAATTAGAATTTTTAATTGCTGGTTAATTTCCGTACAGAGGGAATAATCAATAAGCAAAAGAACAAAAAATATTTGCAACAATCAACAATAAATTCTCTTTAATACCCGCTTCAATTGTCAGCATAAAAGAATACGGATTCGTAATAAAATGTGGGAATGAACGTAATACCATTATTCTGCTTGCTCAAAAGATAAATGTAGCACCATTGTTGTCTGGTTTAGGTGTGCATGTACTATCGAGTCAGTCAGTGTGTGAATGGAAACATACAATTGTTCATGGTCAGTTTTTTTGGTACTAAAGGGTTAGTGACATTGCTTATAAACAAATATTATATGAAGTTCCTAGGTTCTTAGCTATTTATCTACCACTGGTTTGATGCCCCAATTTAAATTGTTCACTACTTATCTAGTCTTACGAAGACCCCATTCACACTTACAATATTTGAATCGATCGCGATCGATTCCAATCGGTTTTAGCTGTTCATATTATAAAAAGATCGATTGCGATCGATTCAAATAGAGACGATTACGGCTATATTGCGGGAATAGTAAAGATCGATTGCGATCGATTCAAGTGCTTTAGATCGCAATTGGTTCTAATGAGAACGTCATCGATCGCTATCCATTTATTATATGTTTTAAATGTGAACATAAACAGGCTTTAAATGAATCGATCTTAATTTGGGTCGATCGCATATAGTTCAAATGTGAACACGGTCTTACTTCTGAATGTCGTCTTTTATTTCCGTTATTTTTGGCTGTATCACGTCCTTATTTTGTCTTATTTGTCTGTGTTGTTAAAAGCGTGGACCTGACGCACATTTTGCACATGAAGCGCTCGCGCGTTTCATTCAAAATGTGCTACAGTCAACGCTTAAAGCGTTGACTGTAGCACATTTTGAATGAAAAATTTAAGCGTTGACTGTAGCACATTTTGAATGAAAATGTAAATTTACACTCCAATAAAACTACAAAATATTGCATGAAATTCTTTAATAAGCCAACTTTATTTTCTTCAAAACAGAATACACAAAGAATGCAAAGTTGTCAAAATATGAAGTAGAGCAAGGCTATTATCATGAGTTTTTATTGATGATTATATAAATACTAATACCCAAGTTGCATGATTAACAGTAAATTTCGTTATGCTGTAAAGTATAATTATAAAGTATGCCAGGTAATTGTTACACATAAAACATACTGAAACATTTTAGCTTTTAATCACAACACTTTCAGAACTGAATTTCACAAGAGCCAACATTATAGATGTCGCTATATATAAATAACAAAATTTACATCGTTTTTTATAACCTATAGTGTGGTTAAGTAAGTTGTGATTGTTTGTCAGCAGACAGACATCAATGGATCAAACATTTCTGATAAAGCAATTTTAATAAGGTCTATGAAAACATCACGAAATGAAATATTACAAAAAGGTCTATCGAGGTACCAACTGAAGATGCTCGTGTATTTTAAATACACACAATGCCTTCTTGTCTAATGGGTTAATCATATATGCCCCTTGATGATAAGTCTGATCTGTGGCATTGGTAACACATGCTTGGTTTCCATTTTCATATGTCAGATTAAAGTATTTACAACTGCTTCAGGATAACTCGAATAAAACCATTTCAGCAAAAGAAGCAATATCTTAATTGACCTCCTTGTAGAATAACCTTATAAAATAACAAGGATTCGGACAATAAGATGTTTATTCTATTTTTCAAAAAATATTTCGGATAATTTTTTATTACTTGATTTCAGACAATATGACAATATCACCAAGAAAAATGAAAATGACAAGTAAGAACAATTGTTGCAATTTACGGTACAATAATGAATTAGTTCCCAAGCGCCTGATGTTCATCGACCTGCCATGGCGTTACACCTTATTGTAGTGTACCACTATACATTGTCTTACAATTCTTGTATAATATGAAAGTACAATGTATATGCCATTTATGTGTAATGTACTCAAGAGTTGAGAGGTTCTTTAACAAAATAAAACACTTTAAGCTTTTGCACCCCATTAAAACTGTTTAATTTACAACATGATACTGCTGAATCTCGATTTAGCCCATTTTTTAAGCATAATAGTTATATGCTTTTGTTTCAATAAAAAGAGTGGATGTTAACAAACACATGTTTTAATTTTTGAAATCATCAATACTTAACTATTTTAGTATTGTCTTTTCACTCTGAGATTATTTCAGGAAAGAACTTGAACCAATATTTGAAGTAAGCGATGATTACAATTACCGTGAGAGGAAAACAAAATCAATGTACAGTGATGTAGGGCTGAAGTAGTTGAAATTCATGTTTACGGGGAAACTCGCACTGTATTGATGTTGACCACGGGTGGACGAGATGAGATATGGGAAATTCTCATTGTTGAAGGCCTCATGGTTACTTTAAGATGAAGAACAACAATAAAAGCAATGTTCCAATGTTTGGTCCTACCAAGTATTTGTAGATACTTTGTCTCATGTGCATTTACTTCATATCTTATCATTGTTTATTTTAAATGAAAGTTCGTTTGACGCGAAAACAACACTGTATTGATGTTGGCCATAGTTTAACTAGCTAGGCTAATTCCAAGTTGACGAGTAAACTAACACCATTGATGGCGGGAACGGATGGACAGGGTGAAAGTCTTTTTGACGGAATAACTAGTTCTGTATTAATGCAGGCCACGGATGGATTAGTCCTGTTGTTAGGAAATCAAACACTATATTGATGAAGGTCAAGAATGAACAGGATGATAGTGGAAAACTAACACTGTGTCGCCATGGATGGACCAGATGAAAAACCGATTAACGGGGAAACTAATGCCTGCATTATAGAGCTCAGTACCAGACAAAGCTTCTAATTACATTTTTTAGTTTATAAAGCACAAAAACTAGAAATTAATCATAATGTAACAGGTAATGCTACATACAAAAGAGTTTCATTTGCCAAAACGAAATCCTCTCTAATCACTGGTTATTCGTGTCCTCTTTGAATATTCAAAAATAAGAATCAAAATCTGCCCTATTTGTTATGGATACCTTACTTACACAAAAATCCATACAGGGAAAGATACATCGCTGGATCATACATTTTGCTTGACTACTAAACT
Source organism: Modiolus philippinarum (assembly GCA_002080025.1). NCBI lineage: Eukaryota > Metazoa > Mollusca > Bivalvia > Mytilida > Modiolidae > Modiolus > Modiolus philippinarum. The sequence continues at coordinate 28,305 of MJUU01005692.1, forward strand.
GTCTACGGAACTAATTCAGATTTTGTGTGCAGTTAAAGACAGGCATCAAGCATACTGTGAAAGAAAAAAAAAGTTGTATTAGGTTATAAACCCATATTTTATTTCCAAAAAGCCAATTAAAAAGGAAAAGTATGCTACTACGAAAGTCATATGTACAGTATGCTTAATTTTCTTATAGATAATATATTTGCCACATCCGGAGGTGCTATTTATCAACAGAAAATTGGTACACCAATGGACATCAGTTATGCCCCTCTACTCGCATACTTGTTCTTATACTCCCACGAGACTGTGTTTCTCCGAGGACTCGTTAAAGCTCATTAAATAAGATTAGATAAAATTAAAAATAATGCCAACTGTAGTGATGAATATCTTTTTAAAGCTATTGACATCGGAAATTCTACCAGGTGTTAAGCTGGATTTGAACCCATACCTCTACGGCACCATCCACCTACCAGTCTCCAGGCTTCAACAACTCATACGACCACGGATACCTCTCTTACAAATCGGTGTTAATGCCAAAACGCTAAACGGAAATGATATAAGCGACAGATGGTAATGTTTGCAGCACTATTATATGTCAATTATATCATTCCCGTTGCAACCATTTCTTCTTTCTCTTTAGTAGTCCACCCACAATAGACAAAGATTTACCAGTACCTTGATAGAGGTCTCCTCGGTCATTTGGAGTTGTTGAGGGCTGCTGGAGACTACTAGGCGGATGGTGCCGTAGAGGTGTGGGTTGAAATTCAGCTGAATAATGATCTCAAGGTTTCGAACGAAAACTAAAGTTTCGGGTATACTCGATTGTTTTGTCCATTATAATATAGTGTCAATTATTTCTAATAGAAATGATTTCTTTAGGAGAAACGAAGATATCAACAAGAGAATTTTCATATCAGTATTAATTTATCTTCGTTCACATATTGGTAGACAATCAAAGGTTGAAGTCTGTGGTAGGTCGTGCCATCTGTATCCTGTAAACATCTCAAGATATCCTTTGCCACCATCCGGCTCATTAGCATCCCAGTTAAAATAACTCATCATGGATCCATCTTCAAATGTCCAGTTACTCATAGGATCAAGTCTGTCTGTCCCCTGAATGCATATTCTCTCTGTGGGCTCATATGCTGAAATAAGTAAATTATCGCTATTTTCTAAATCCCTGGCTCGTTATTATTAATTCTTCATAGATTATTTACACACAAATGCCTTGTTACTTGCTACAATGACTTGACATTTTTGGTGCAATCAATAGATACAACATCAATAAAACTGAAAGTATAAGACTAAGTTCTACAAATACATGGTTAAAAATAAGCAATGGAATAACGATTTTAGTGTTTTCCTTCATCTTGAAGTCAACATGAACCTTAAACAATGAGGTTTGTTCAAAACTCACAGTAAGTTAAAGATGCCTCCTAGCACCTATTGCAGCGGAATTCAATACTAAATGACCAACGACGCTGTATCCACGTTCTTTTTTACGCAATGATGCGGGATCATTGATGAAACAAACATAATTTTAACTGGCAAAATATTTTGTAAACAGCCGTCAACCGTTACCAAAAAAAAGTTTCAACGAAGACCACTAGATATACTGTGAACAAAGCTCACTAATATATAACCCCGCTCTCCAATTTGACTCCAGAAGTAAAAAAATTCAAGTCAAATAAAATTTTTAATAACCACAGGGCACTCATCGATTCACTTGCAAGAAACTTTATATTAAGGTGAGATGTAGACACTAAAAACAGGATGTTAAGAATACAAAAATGTAAATTGCCAAAATTTCAAAGTATGATAGTGTATCCATGTGAGATATTCTCTCGGGAACAAGTGTACCCATGTGAGATATTCTCTCGGGAACAAGTGCAGATCAATGGAATGGATTGAAGTTTTCGATTTATAAGTAAAAGAACATTACCTTCAACAGTGCTATATATATAGAATATAGGACTTTTTGTTTTTGATACGGACTTTATCACTGTAGTATATCAGGTGAGCCCGCTAGGGCGAACCTGATATGCTACCGTGATAAAGTCCGTATCAAAAACAAAAAGTCCTATATTCTGTTTATCGGGAATTTCCAAATGTTGCAGTTTCGTTGTTAATTTTGAAAAATAAGGGGAACTCTTTCTTTGGCGAATAATTCATGCGTAAACTGTATTGTGCACAATTCTTGTTGACGTCAGGGTAGTGTGACGTCACATCCTTCTGTACGTTGGGTTTGAACAAGACACGTCTTGTCATTTTAATTTCGTTGGAAATAGTGTAACAAATGATGAAAATAGCCCAATTCAACTGGTATAAAACAACATACAATCAATGCCGCAACATAGTAAGTAATTATTGCTTCAAATGGACATCACCCGAGAAGATTAATTTGTCAAAGACAGACCGTCATTTGAGCATGGCGCCTTTCTTGTCACTGAAAACACCCTGCGTAATTCAGGATTGTAGGGGTTTGTAGTAACGAGGTAGGCGTCTCTGTCTTCATTTAACTCGGCGACAGTTCATTGGAAGAAAGCAAACCATCATAGCGAATTGGATTCATGGCCTGATGTTTTATTGCAGTGTCAAGGTATGAATTTTTCATAAAATACAATCAAAAGTTATAGGGAAACGTGTATTTCTGTTCATTAAACCTGGTTTAACCAAACATTTTATTTATACAATGCCCGTTCCAAGTCGGCCGGGAATATGACGGCTTGCCAAAAATGTTCTGTGTGGGATTGTGTTTCCCTGATTCAGTCGAATGTTATACGGATTTTCCTTACTGGTCTCTTCCTTTGTTCAATTCGGACTTTTGTTGTCACGTTTATTTGAATTACGAACAATTTCAAAATTGTTTACTGTTTGTTGTCGCAAAAAATTTTCATCTTTACATTTAGATTAATTCGCGTCGCATCTGTTCGCGCATGTCATCTGACGTACTGACCCAATAAATTTTTGATATGGTCCAGTACGTTGATAATGACTTTATCGGTCAGTACACATCAAAGGCAAGAAGCATAAATTACCGATAAATATAATTATGTGGATTAAGTCTTAAAGTTTACCTGTGATAAATTCAATATATTTCTGCCTGTCCTCTGAATCAATTCTTATTAGTTCTCCGCCGAAGCCCTGACACAAATTAGTGACAGCAGTAAAATCAATTTGCATTGGTGGATTGAGATTGTAACATAAATCAAGATTCCTATTATACAGGAAATCATTGTCTGATGGACATCTTGATGTCGCTGAAAATAAAAAAAAAAAGAAGTTCATAATATTGAATAATATTGTTTTTGCAACGCCGTCTTTGTTTTATATATAACCAAATAACCAAGACATCAATTTGGTCCTATAATATCCGATAATCGCGGGAACTAGCCCAGTACCTTTACGTCTATTACCTTTACGTTGCTACGGCATCTCTGTTGTATTTGATGTCAGCCATTACTAAAAAGTATTGTCGAACTTCTGACTGAGTTTCTTGCGATGTTTCATTTCACCCCGTAGGAAGCTGTACAATGGAAGATGAGGGGATGAGCTTTTGAACGGAGGATAGAGAGCTCAGGTAAATCAAAACATTGCAGACGAAGATGGAAAATGTAACTGAAATATAGTTTACATTTGTTAAAAGGCTATGTTTAAGGGAATAACTGATTTAAAAGTGCATAAATAATAATATATTTCTTCTTTATGAAATTGTATTTTGAAATATCGCCACAAATTACGAAAGTTTATTTGAACGGAAAACTGGAGGGTAGCGAGCTCCGTTCAAAAGGTAGTGAGGCATATGAACTGAGGGTAGCGAGCCAAACGATAAAATATAGCGTACTCCAGGAAATGACGATATGGTACATTTCTCACGAATTTTATCTTCCAGTATGAAATCAAATCTCAGCAATAGGCAAATCCAAAGCTAAACCAATACAAATATCAGATCCAAAGCTAAACTAATACAAATATCAAATCCAATGCTAAACCAATACAAATATCAAATCCATTTTCTCTCGGTAGATATTATTATGCTTAACATTTTTTAGAAATAAAAGACTGCGAGAAATATATACAAAACAACTTTATACATAACAACTTTATTGCACGGTTATTGCATGAATATTTATCAATTATGGACTTTTTTCGAAGTCAATATGTTATATATGGACCTGTTAGGTTTATATTGACCGAGGACAAAGTCCGAGGTCAATATATTCCTAACAGGTCCATATTTAACATATTGACAGAGTAAAAAGTCCATCATTTTTATATTACATATGTAGTTTTATGGTATCTCATTACATTTTTGCGGAGGAAATTTTTGTCAATACATCGGAATTTAATTAGAAATAGAACCTTTATTTGAAGGCGGGTGTGGATCTGTCATCATCTAGAATGGGTTATTACATAAGTGCTCATAGGATAAATAAATACCGACATTTCTCTTATATTTGCGAATAAAAAAACAAACAGGTAAGCCTTTTTATAAGCGTATTTACGTGAGGTGCAATAAAAACATGTGACAACTGTTAAAGATTTCAGTGGTTGCTCTAAAAGAACATTTTCATTTCCCCTTTTATTTCCCCGGCGGAAACTCCCATTAATGTGTAAAGCGTTTTCCAATATTTGTTAAAATATTTTTTTTATAAGACCTTTTCTTAGTGAAAAACTTTAGTCTGAAAGTCCAACCAGACATGTAGCGTCAAAAAAACTAAAAATAGAAACATAGCGTCAATATACTTAAAGAAATAGAAACACGGCGTCAATATTCCTAAAATTAGAAATAATACTGAAATTTATTATATAGATTGCGGTGAAAGATTGAAATTTCTCAGTGAATTAAAAGTGATAATTAACTGTGAAATTATTTTCCATAATTTCACTCTAGGAAGTGACGTCACAATAGACGTTGTCAACGTCGTTGTTAAGTAAACGTCTCAGCGGATTAACATAGAAAACTTAGTTCATGCAATGAATCTTAAAATAAACCATTAAATATTACAGAATAAGATCTATATAATAAAAACAATAACTAATCCTATATTCTGATTATCGAAAATATTCAACTCATGATCGAAAACATTGTAATTCACTCATGCGCTGCGCGCATTCGTGAATTACTGCGTTATTCGATCATTCGTTGAATATTTTGCGATAATCAGAATCTCGGATTAGTTATAGTCTAAATACTGAATATTCTTAAAATCACGTGAGCGTATTAGTCAATGAGATTAATAGGAACTTATACCATATGTAATATTGAGGGATATTATCCATAGTAGAATTTAATATTGCACGACCTATTCAACGTGGTGAAAATTTATTGAACGCTAACTTTTGGTTGCTTCCAGCTTAAGATAATATTTGATTGCTATACAAAAATAATGTGGGTGGTATATAACTGTATGACTACAAATGTAGATATTGATATGTCAAAAAATATGGATGGACCAGTAAGTTTGTTGTTTTTGCTTTTTTTTTTAATTTCATTTTTTTTATTTATTTTTTGTAAAATATTTCGTTACTAGGATTTTTTTAAAAATGATCAAAGATATCATTGAAAGTATTTTTGTTATAGTTAAAGAATTGTCATAAAGGAAAATATATAAACGCACTTCAATTTCATAAATGGTCTGTTTTTTTATATGGTATATATTTATTTCAATAGTGATGATATATTATAGTGATGATCCATTTCTAAATAAATTGCATATCTTTTCCGTTAATAATGTTTTGATATTGCTCATGTGACACTTAGGGGTTAACGTATGATCCGTGAACAGGTTTTTTTAAGCTTGATTCGCGAACTATACCTCTAATAAAATAGTGATTTAAAAGCAACCAAAAACCAACAAGCAATACGTGAATTTACAAAGTGGCATGACAACTTTCCCGTGAAATTATTTCCTTCAGCATACCGATATATTCATTTAAAAATCTTCTCAAAAACTTTTAAACAGGTGATCTATTATATACACTATTATAACAAAATAATTAAATAGGAAAAAAAGGAAAGGATATGGGGTGAATGCACATGTGACAAAAACGCACATGGTATATAGAAAACTCCAGTTTATCAAGGACAGGGTTTTTATTGCTGTCTACATTTTCATACCCTTACATAAAAGATTCAGTCATTGAAATTGCCACTTGAATGCAATTTTGACAGATTTT